>JABACO010000020.1:490765-589943 GCA_013339895.1 Ephydatia muelleri | reverse complement strand
CAGAGGGACTGTATGACTGTACTCACAAAGTTAGCACCTTGATCACTATGCAGATAATGTGGCACACCATAGCAACAAACAATTTCATCGACCAGTACCCTCGCTAGTGTGAGACTATCTGTGGACTTCAATGGAAATGCCTCAACCCACTTGCTGAACAGGTCTGTCACTACCAGGATATACCTGCATCCACTTGCTGCAGCTGGCAATGGGCCCATGATGTCCCATGAGAGCTTCTGAAATGGATGGTTGCTCTCGATAGTGCCAATGGGAGCATGCTGAGTTGGAACAGGGTTAGTTCGTTTTTGACACCGCTCACATTGTTGGACCATATTTCGAACATCTTGTTCATATCCTTGCCAGTAGAAGCGTTCTTTAACCTTCTCCAAGGTCTTATGAGTTCCAAGATGTCCTGATTTATTGTGGAGTTCTTCCAGAACCATTTGTCTCAGGGCAGCAGGAACCACTAGCTGTGCATGTGAATCATCACTACCTCCCCGTTGTCTCATTAGAAGTCCTTTCTTCAGCTGGTATTCTCCATGTTTATGGTCACTCCCATCTGTCTGAAGCTTCTGCATAATTTCTGCAATGTACGCATCCTTCGCTTGTTCTTGCCGCAGCATTTCTGTGTCGCTGAGACAGGTTATTTCATTAACTACCGCAACCTGGTCAGCACTGTCATCCGGTCTCCGTGACATTGTATCTGCATTCCCATTGCACCTCCCTGGTCTGTACAACACCTTTATGTCAAATTGCTGAAGGTAGAGAAGCCACCGAGTCAATCGTCCTCCTGTATCTTTGAGCCCTTGCAGTGATGTCAGTGGGTTGTGATCAGTGAGCAATGTGAATGGCCGGCCATAAAGGTAGGGATAGAATTCCTTAACTGCTGCTACCACTGCCAATCCTTCTCTTCGCTTTGTTCATTTGCCGGCTCCAGTATGCTATCACTTGCTCTTTACCATCAGTTGTCTGGCTTAGGATTCCTCCTAAAGCAATCCCTGAAGCATCAGTTGCCAGTACAAATGGATGAGAGAAATTTGGATACGCCAAGATTGGTGGAGTTGTCAGTCTTTGTTTCAAAACCCTGAATGCACTGTCACATTGTTCTGTCCATTGATAACTAGATCCAGACTTCCGCGTAAGCTTGTGTAGGGGTTCCGTAATATCTGAGTAGTGTTCAATGAATCTACGGTAATAGTTACTCAATCCAAGAAACTGCCTAAGCTCCTTGATATCAGATGGAACAGGATATGATGTTATGGCCTTTATCTTTTCTGGGTCAGCTTGGACTCCCTTACAGGATACAATGTGGCCCAGATAATGAATCTCCTTCTGTGCAAAGTGACACTTTTCAGGTTTAAGTGTAAGACCGGCCTTACGTAGATGCTGGAAAACAGTTGCTAATCGTTCAAGATGTTGAGGGAATGTCATGCTAAATATCACAATGTCGTCCAGGTAAACTAAGCACTGTTTGTAAGTAAGACCTGCCAGGACACACTCCATGAGCCTCTCAAAGGTGGCTGGTGCATTGGTTAAGCCAAAAGGCATGACATTAAATTCATAGTGACCATCTCGTGTAGAAAAGGCAGTCTTTTCCTTGTCTCCTTCTTCTACCTCGACCTGCCAATATCCTGATGCTAGATCCAACGTGGTGAAAAACTGAGATCCAGAGAGTGATTCCAGGGTCTCGTCGATCCTTGGTAACGGGTAAGCATCCTTGTGGGTAATGGCATTGAGCTTCCTGTAGTCGACACAGAATCTCCATGTGCCATCTTTCTTCTTCACCATTAATACTGGAGAGGACCATGGACTAGAACTCTCTCTAATAATTCCTTCTTTCAGCATTTTCTGGACTTCTGTTCGCACAGTATCTTGAAGGGCATAAGGAATGCGTCTTAATGGTTGCCGAACGGGAGGGCCTTCCACTCTGATGGAATGCTTGATAGCAGATGTCCGGCCCAAGGATTGCCCAGGTGACACAAATATATCTCGAAACTCTGAAATCAAAGCCTCCAACTCTCGTCTTTGGGAATTGTTGAGCTCTGAACTATTGAGATCTATGTTGGGCATAGTAGCACCCACTATATCCTCATCTTTCTTGCTGATGGGATGGACAGCTATGTTTGGACTGAAATTAGCTATTGTGGTTCCAGAATACAGTGTTATGGGAGCTTGACCAATATTAACTACCTCCACCATCAGTTGGTTGTTATGGCTCACAGTATTCAGGCTCCGTGCAACCAGTAGTTTACCCTGACCTTTGTAGGTAGGCTCCAATAAACCCTCCTGGCCAACCAACATGCTAGGGTATGCCAAGGTTCCCCCAATGAGCATTTTAGATCTAGCAGGAATCTCCACAGTTTCAGAAATTGTGACATTCGACACAATAGTTGGTACATTACGTTTGGATTCAAGAGGCAGAGGGTTCAATACTGGTGACAATGATAGTGTATTTTTAACACAGTCAATTACAGCCCCATACCGATTCAAAAAATCCATACCCAATAGACATTGGACAGTAAGATGTCGCACTACTACAAATTCATGTGATGCGCAGAATTGTCCAAGTGTGATTGGAATCTCCAAACGACCCAGAACATCCAAAGCACTGCCATTTGCACCCACTGTATGTGGTGCCTCTCTAATAATTCGTGTACGGACGCTAGTGGGTAGAATATCATTAGTGACAACAGACACAGCTGCACCCGAGTCAACCAAAAAATCAATAAGGTCATTACCCAACATTCCATGCACTTGTAGCGTAGCATAGTTTACACCACAAACCTTGTACAATTTATCTGGTAGGTGTTCAGCATAAGGTGGACCGCCAGTGTCACGTTCTGAGTGCCTGTTTGTTGGGCAGTTCCGTCGTATATGACCTTCCTTGCCACACTTGTAGCACCTACGATAAGGTCGTCTATCCTGGGCGGTTAGCTGAGGCTGAGGTTCCTCCTGTCTGGTAAACCGAGACTCTAAAGCCTCTAAGCGATGAAGAACCTGCTCCATCAATTTCTGCACTCCGTGGTCATCTTGCGCTTTCACCACCTCGACTGCGTGCACTGGAGCTGGAGATTGCTCATAAACAGCCAGGCCATTTGCAAAGGTCAAAGCGCGTTCGACAGAGATTGCTGCTTTGACAGCATCCGCTATATCCTTTGGTGCACCTTGCAACAGAATTTGCTTGGTGATTTCTGGCCGCAGACCCGTCAGAAAATGTTGCAACAGTACAGTGGAGGAGGTTGTTTTCTCGTTGGGGTAGGCTTCTTGAAATAGTTTCTTTAACCCCCTTTCGAAATCTGTGACTTTTTCCTGCATCCCTTGTTTCCGTTCGGAGAAAGCTTTAGATAAGGACAGCTGGTCTCGGGTAAGACCAGCGCTCTCCTTGAGTGCCCTTTTGAGCGTATCCAGGTCAGCCTTTTCCTCGTCTCGTAGCGATACGTATATCTCTACCAATTTGCCTCGGAGGAGCGCAGGTAACATTAGCAGGGCCTTTGCGTCGTCCCACTTGTTCGCCGCCGCTACTAACTTGAACTTTGTCCACGAGCGTTCAAACTCTTCCTCGCCATTCTCACCAATTTCGGGAAGTGGAAGACCCGGCGTTGCCATTATAGTCACCGCTGCCACCAATGTAACACCAGTATGAGCACAAGTATGAACTCACACGTAGACAGACAGACATGCAATTACAAAAACAGACTGACTGACACAAAACATTCAATGCACCAATATGTGTATATCGTTCGTGCACGTGACACCTGCACTTTGTACTTCCGTTACAGCACCTGCACTCCATATGACACCATATACCTCCACTTGGCACCATGCACTCCATATGACACCATATAACACCATGCACTCCATGTGACACCATATACCTCCACATGACACCATGCACTCCATATGACACCATATACCTCCACTTGACACCATGCACTCCATGTGACACCATATACCTCCACTTGGCACCATGCACTCCATGTGACACCATATACATCCACTTGGCACCTGCACTCCATGTGACACCATATACCTCCACTTGGCACCTGCACTCCATGTGACACCATATACCTCCACTTGGCACCATGCACTCCATGTGACACCACTTGGCACCTGCACTCCATGTGACACCATATACCTCCACTTGGCACCATGCACTCCATGTGACACCACTTGGCACCTGCACTCCATGTGACACCATATACCTCCACTTGGCACCATGCACTCCATGTGACACCATATACCTCCACTTGGCACCATGCACTCCATGTGACACCATATACCTCCACATGACACCATGCACTCCATGTGACACCATATACCTCCACTTGACACCATGCACTCCATGTGACACCATATACCTCCATACGACACCAAATACTTGACACCATATACATCCCACTTGAATCCAAGCACTTACCCTCCTTCATACTCACCTCCAACCACACGTGGCCGCACCCAGCTGCCATTCATCTTTGCATACTCCTCCCCATTCTCATATTTTGTGCCTGTGTAGGTGTTGGTGTGACTAGTGATTATTAAACCATTCAATATTTCATTCATTCTTGTTTCGAAGTATCAACACTTCTTGGCACTGGGCTTCATGATGCAAATGGCAAGAGCCTGTTTTTAGCAAGAGGATATCTGGTACCTGCTACTTATGATTGGGTTGCATTTATGTGTCTCTCCGCTCCCTCTCTCCGCTCCCTCTCCCTGCTCCCTCTCTCTGCTCCCTCTCTCCCAACCCAAAGACCATTGACGCTAGTAGCGTGGGTGCCACAAGGATGGAAGGAGTTGCCATGGTGAATTGTAGTGCCATTAGGGCCAATAACAGCAGTAAACTGCTTCGCAAGTGGCTGGACTACATCTTTGCTCGGGAGGTGGTGGAGGTGAGTGTGTGTGTTCTGGTGTGGTGGAGGTGAGTGTGTGTTCTGGTGTGGTGGAGGTGAGTGTTTGTGTTCTGCTGTGGTGGAGGTGAGTGTGTTCTGGTATGGTGAAAGTGAGTGTGTTCTGGTGATGTGGAGGTGAGTGTGTTCTGGTGTGGTGGAAGTGAGTGTGTGTGTTCTGGTGTGGGGGAGGTGAGTTTGTCATGGGCATGTTCTGGCATGGGTGGTTATATATGTGTACTGTTTTACTGTTTGTTAATTGGGCAAGCAAGATTTTGGAAGCAAACAACATCAGTGGAGTTCAGATATCAAAAGTGGCATACGTTAGTACTGGTTATAACTGTCCATTTCACATATGACATATCTACAGGTAGAGTAGACCATAGGAAAAAAAAAGGGGACAAAAATTTAAATTGATAATGACCTTGTTCTATGCATTCATGTTGTAATTACGAATTGCACATGCCAGTATCTGCATGTTCCATTGGTCGCACAGGTGGAGATAAGGCAGCAGTCCCTCGCCGTGGTGAGGCTCAAACCCAGTGCACTGGAGACCATTCTCCATGGCAACGCGACCTTCAACTTCCTGGGGGAACCCCTTACACTCCATCAAGCCTACCTCGCATGGCTTCAGCCGCAAAACGTGAGTCTTGTCCCACCGGCCATGTGCCACAGGTAAAGGTCCTGCCTGTCGGGTAGGTAGATCATGCAGAACCAGAGAAGGAGGAGATATCATCGAGCAGGTTTGAAGACAATGAGGTAGGTGTTTAACGAACCATTTGGGTACTCGAAAATTTGTATTTTTGATCAAACTTCACTCACTGCACCTCTCTTTAACAGGAGCTGAAGTTTTCTCTTCGTTCTGTTGAGATGCATGCGCCTTGGGTGCGTCACATCTACATCGTCACTAATGGCCAGATCCCCTCCTGGCTGAACATGGACAACCCGAGGATCACACTCGTGACTCACAAGGTCAGTTGTAACACCTTGCTGCATTTAAAATTAATGTGATGCAGAAAGGTAGACCTGACCCCTAGGCTTCTCAATATCACCGTGCTTGCTAATGGTGCCTTTAAAATGTGTTTATATGCATATCCTCTTCCCCTCCCCTCCCCTCCCCTTCCCTCCCCTCCCCTCCCCTCCCCTCCCCTCCCCTCCCCTCCCCTCTCCCCTCTCCTCTCCCCTCTCCTCCCCTCTCCTCCTCCCCTCCCCTCCCCTCCCTCTCCTCCCCAAATATATATACATCATGTATTTGGCTTGCTTATATAACAATGATCCTTTGCAGGAGATCTTCCCAAACCAGTCCCACCTGCCAACTTACAGTTCACCTGCAATTGAAGCCCACCTGCACCGCATTCCAGGACTATCCAAGCGGTTCATTTATCTCAACGATGATGTCATGTTCGGACTGGACGTGTACCCAGAAGACTTCTACACTCCTCGGAAGGGACAGAAAGTATGGAAGAAGTAGGATCTGTGCGTGTGCTGCTTATCAAGCGTTGGTCTGCACGCAGGTGTATCTGTCATGGCCAGTGCCTCACTGCAAGGAAGGGTGCCCTCCAAACTGGATAAGAGACAATTACTGTGACCAGGCCTGCAATAACTCTGCTTGTGATTGGGATGGTGGAGATTGTACTAGTAAGTGTTGTGATTGGGATGGTGGAGATTGTACTAGTAAGTGTTGTGCCACATGGAGGGGGGGGAGATTGTACTAGTAAGTGTTGTGCCACATGAAGTGGGGGGAGATTGTACTAGTAAGTGTTGTGCCACATGGAGTGGTTGAGATTGTACTAGTAAGTGTTGTGCCACATGGAGTGGTTGAGATTGTACTAGTAAGTGTTGTGCCACATGGAGGGGGGGAGATTGTACTAGTAAGTGTTGTGATTGGGATGGTGGAGATTGTACTAGTAAGTGTTGTGCCACATGGAGTGGTTGAGATTGTACTAGTAAGTAGTAAGTGTTGTGCCACATGGAGTGGTTGAGATTGTACTAGTAAGTGTTGTGCCACATGGAGGGGGGGAGATTGTGTTGTGATTGGGATGGTGGAGATTGTACTAGTAAGTGTTGTGCCACATGGAGGGGGGGAGATTGTACTAGTAAGTGTTGTGATTGGGATGGTGGAGATTGTACTAGTAAGTGTTGTGCCACATGGAGTGGTTGAGATTGTACTAGTAAGTGTTGTGCCACATGGAGTGGTTGAGATTGTACTAGTAAGTGTTGTGCCACATGGAGTGGTTGAGATTGTACTAGTAAGTAGTAAGTTTTGTGCCACATGGAGTGGTTGAGATTGTACTAGTAAGTGTTGTGCCACATGGAGTGGGGGAGATTGTACTAGTAAGTGTTGTGCCACATGGAGTGGTTGAGATTGTACTAGTTGGGGGAGATTGTACTAGTAAGTGTTGTGCCACATGGAGTGGGGGAGATTGTACTAGTAAGTGTTGTGCCACTGAGTGCAAAGTAAAAAAGTTTTGGTGTTGGGGTGTAAGGAAGGACTTTGTAGGACGGAAGTGGTGTCACATACTCAACCAGCCAACTTTGCTGATGCATCTTGTATAAATTGGTATTATGGCTTGTTATTGTTTAGTATTAATAAAGTTAGTTAATTCGCAAAAAATAAATAAAAAATAAAAATAATAATAATAAAAATTGTCATTGCCGTGTGCTGAAATAGTTTTGTGATTGTTTGTGTGTTTGTCAGATGCAACAAAACCAGGATGGACTGGGAACTTTCAAAGAGGTGGAGCTCAGTCAGCATCATCAACACGTACGATAAAAGTTTTGTTTCCCTCGAAATATTAATATTGCTTCAAAATCTTTCTATTTCTATTTATTTGGAACATCTGGTGCTACACAACAACATCTGCTGCACAACATCTGCTGCACAACATCATAACAACATCTACTGCACAACATCTGCTGCACATCATCTGCTGCACATCATCTGCTGCACATCATCTGCTGCACAACATCTGCTGCACAACATCTGCTGCACATCATCTGCTGCACAACATCTACTGCACATCATCTGCACAACATCTGCTGCACAACATCTGCTGCACAACATCTACTGCACATCATCTGCTGCACATCATCTGCTGCACATCATCTGCTGCACATCATCTGCTGCACAACATCTGCTGCACAACATCTGCTGCACATCATCTGCTGCACATCATCTGCTGCACATCATCTGCTGCACATCATCTGCTGCACATCATCTGCTGCACATCATCTGCTGCACATCATCTGCTGCACATCATCTACTGCACATCATCTGCTGCACATCATCTGCTGCACATCATCTGCTGCACAACATCATAACAACATCTACTGCACAACATCTGCTGCACATCATCTGCTGCACATCATCTGCTGCACATCATCTGCTGCACAACATCTGCTGCACAACATCTGCTGCACATCATCTGCTGCACAACATCTACTGCACATCATCTGCACAACATCTGCTGCACAACATCTGCTGCACAACATCTACTGCACATCATCTGCTGCACATCATCTGCTGCACATCATCTGCTGCACATCATCTGCTGCACATCATCTGCTGCCAATCATCTGCTGCACATCATCTGCTGCACATCATCTGCTGCACATCATCTGCTGCACATCATCTGCTGCACATCATCTGCTGCACAACATCTGCTGCACATCATCTGCTGCACAACATCTGCTGCACATCATCTGCTGCACATCATCTGCTGCACATCATCTGCTGCACAACATCTGCTGCACATCATCTGCTGCACATCATCTGCTGCACATCATCTGCTGCACATCATCTGCTGCACATCATCTGCTGCACATCATCTGCTGCACATCATCTGCTGCACATCATCTGCTGCACATCATCTGCTGCACATCATCTGCTGCACATCATCTGCTGCACAACATCTGCTGCACATCATCTGCTGCACAACATCTGCTGCACAACATCTGCTGCACATCATCTGCTGCACATCATCTGCTGCACAACATCTGCTGCACATCATCTGCTGCACAACATCTGCTGCACATCATCTGCTGCACATCATCTGCTGCACAACATCTGCTGCACATCATCTGCTGCACAACATCTGCTGCACATCATCTGCTGCACAACATCTGCACAACATCCTATGCCAACAGTTGATCACTGCAGTGCCGGATGTCTGAACGCATGGCTTGGTGACCGCTACTGTGACCAGGTAGGTTTGTATGACAAGCTGTTTGCAGTTGTAAGTGTTGTACAGAGGTCAACTTTGAGACATCGTTACCTCACTGCTCAATTATCTGGTATCAGCAATGTATTTAAAACAGTACCTTACATGGAAAGGGAGGTATATTTCCATATATAAAACTAATCCATAAAATAGACATGTGTATGATGCTGTCCACACACATCTCCATAAAGTGACACGACGAGTGTGCAGAACACCCTGTACTCTGCATGTACATGTGCGTCTGTGTACATGTGTGTGGTGTTAATATATTTTGTGTGTCTGTGTGTGTGTGTGTGTGTATGTGTATGTGTGTGTCTGTGTGTGTGTGTCTGTGTGTGTGTGTGTCTGTGTGTGTGTGTCTGTGTGTGTGTGTCTGTGTGTGTGTGTCTGTGTGTGTGTGTCTGTGTGTGTGTGTCTGTGTGTGTGTGTGTGTGTCTGTGTGTGTGTGTGTGTGTGTGTGTGTGTGTCTGTGTGTGTGTGTGTGTGTGTGTGTGTGTGTGTGTGTGTGTGTGTGTGTGTGTGTGTGTGTGTGGTTTGCAGGCATGTCGAGTTCCCCAGTGTGGGTATGATGCTGGTGATTGTGGAGTGGACCAGTTTAGCGAACTCTTCAGCATCGATGTGAATGCATCAGGTGGAAACTACTTGATCCCCCCTGGTGAGAAACACACCAGCTGGTACCAGAGCTGTGCATATTATACCTGTTGTTCCAGGTACCCAGGCCATGTTTTTCAACCTCACCAGCTTGTTCTGGAATGGAACGGTGACCGTTGCTGAATACACCGCCACTAATCTGATACGCACTGCTGTAGTGTCCCAGAAGTTCAAGCTATTGAGTCTGACCTTCGCACACAATGTCTCCATGGCAACCACCAATATAACTTTGTCAGGCACTGTGTATGATTCTCAAGTCACTGTAAGTTCAGCCCCACCCACTCTAGAGCATGTCCAGCCCCACCCACTCTAGAGCATGTCCAGCCCCATCCACTCTAGCATGTCCAGCCCCATCCACTCTAGAGCATGTCCAGCCCCACCCACTCTAGAGCATGTCCAGCCCCATCCACTCTAGCATGTCCAGCCCCATCCACTCTAGAGCATGTGCAGCCCCACCCACTCTAGAGCATGTGCCGCCCAACCCACTCTAGAGCATGTGCAGCCCCACCCACTCTAGAGCATGCGCAGCTCCACCCACTCTAGAGCATGTGCAGCCCCACCCACTCTAGAGCATGCACAGCCCCACCCACTCTAGAGCATGTAGCTCTACCCACTCTAGCAGCCCGTGATCATATTCTGTGGCTCTGCGGTGTACACTACTGGTGGTACCAACCAGTGCCCAGCCCACACAATGCCCCCATTCCAGCCCCACCCACATCACACTTGTTGTCTGCAGGTGAACTTCACTGTCACGGGAGAGACCTCAGGCAGCAAGGCTGAGCAGAGGGACAAGATGGTGTACACTGCTTGGAGTTTCCCAAACTTCACAAATCCTCGCTCGCAAGAGGTATGTGTAAAATAGCACACGCTGTATAATAACACTACACTGGGGCTGTGGTCTACACTGGGGCTGTGATCTACACTGGGGCTGTGATCTACACTGGGGCTGTGATCTACACTGGGGCTGTGATCTACACTGGGGCTGTGGTCTACACTGGGGCTGTGGTCTACACTGGGGCTGTGATCTACACTGGGGCTGTGATCTACACTGGGGCTGTGGTCTACACTGGGGCTGTGATCTACACTGGGGCTGTGATCTACACTGGGGCTGTGGTCTACACTGGGGCTGTGATCTACACTGGGGCTGTGATCTACACTGGGGCTGTGGTCTACACTGGGGCTGTGATCTACACTGGGGCTGTGATCTACACTGGGGCTGTGATCTACACTGGAACTGTGATCTACACTGGGGCTGTGATCTACACTGGGGCTGTGGTCTACACTGGGGCTGTGATCTACTCTGGGGCTGTGATCTACACTGGGGCTGTGATCTAGATTAAATTTTAACATCCAAGAGTCAGTTGACTTACAAGTGCTATCTTACAGTACTATCAATGTATCATACACCATCGGGGGTCTTATACTATCACCATGTGCGATTAGGGGGTCTTGCGTTGTGAGGGGGTCTTGCGTTGTGATGGGGTCTTGCATTGTGAGGGGGTCTTGCATTGTGAGGGGGTCTTGCGTTGTGAGGGGGTCTTGCGTTGTGAGGGGGTCTTGCATTGTGAGGGGTCTTGCATTGTGAGGGGGTCTTGCATTGTGGGGGGGTCTTGCATTGTGAGGGGGTCTTGCATTGTGGGGGGGGGTCTTGCATTGTGAGGGGGTCTTGCATTGTGAGGGGGTCTTGCATTGTGAGGGGGTCTTGCATTGTGGGGGGGTCTTGTGGATTACACTTGAAGGCATCAAATTGTGTTACAGTTCTTGAAGATTGTCTCTGCTCGGATCCAGTCTGCTAACAGAAGTGTTAACTATTGGGTCACTGAGAGGTGAGTGTGTGTCCTGAGATATAGCTACACTGAGAGGTGTGTGTATCCTGAGGTACTGAGAGGTGTGTGTATGTCCTGAGGTATAGCCATACTGAGAGTGTGTGTATGTGTCCTGAGGTATCCATACTGAGAGGTGTGTGTGTCCTGAGGTATAGCCACACTGAGAGGTGTGTGTATCCTGAGGTATAGCCACACTGAGTGTGTGTGTGTCCTGAGGTGTAGCCACATGCGTGACTCCTTGACTAATTATCAGGCCCCCAGTACCCCATGTGCTGGCTCCGCCCACTGCGTACACCAACATCACCGTTCTAAACACGTCAGAACTTCCAGTGGAGGTGCTTGCAAGTGTGCAGATGCTGGAGAAGGAGTACCGTGATGGCTATCTCACAGAGAGAGGCTACTTGAAAAGAAAGGCCCAGCTGCTGGAACATTTTCTAAATGGAGCCACCCAGAGTTATCTTCCCGGTGGTACCACGCCCATTCCATACACGGCAGCCTCCTCCCCTCTCCCACATGGAGAGGTCTTTCAGGCAAGAAGGCTTCAGCAGGTGAGTGAGGAGGAGGTGGAGCTGGTTGACTACATCGCTGAGGCCAAGAGGAAGGAGCTGAGAAGGGAGGGAGACATGAACAGGTGTGGTGTGGGTGGGTGTGGAAGAGGTGTGGTGACATTGCTCTCTCATTTCATGTGCCAAGAGCTATTGCACAGTGGGAAGAGAAGCATGGACCATGGGTAATATGTGTGTGTGTGTGTGTGTGTGTGTGTGTGGTGCATATGTGTGTGTGTGTGTGTGTGTGGTGCATATGTGTGTGTGTGTGTGTTTTTGTGCATGTGTATGTGTGTGTATATGTATTTATGGATGTACGTGTGTATATGTATTTATGGATGTACGTGTGTATATGTATATGTGTTTGCAGATAGGATCTCACTTAGAAACTGTCAGATATGTGCCTTTCTCTACACCTCACACACATACACACACATGGACCCATACACTCACAACACACACACATACACACACACATACACACACATACACACACACATACACACACACATACACACACACATACACACTCACAACACACACACCAGGATCCATTGCTGCGTCCTGGGGACTCCCGGTACCGGTTTCCATGGGAACGATATCATGTGTTTCCAGATGCCCTGGAACTGGAAGCATACAACATTAACCCTTACAGCACTGGGCCTCATCGTCATAGGCGACTGATGGAGGCATTTGCAGACTCCCTGCGGTTTGTGAATCGGCTGTACAACCAGGCATATGGCTACCATGCGAGGAAGGTCCCAGCTCACATGCCTCACATGATCAACATCGAAATCATGAAGGAGCTGCAGAAAAAGTGGGTGTGGTAGGGTGGGAGGGGTTTTGGAGTAGGGATGAGGTGGGAGGGATTGTGGAGTGGGGATGGGTGGGAGGGTTATGGAGTGGGGACAGTATAGATGAGGTGGGAGGTTGTGAAGTAGGGATGGATGGGAGGGGTTGTGGAGTGGGATGGGTGGGAGGGTTGTGGAGTGGGGATGAGGTGGGAGGGGTTGTGGAGTGGGGATGAGGTGGGAGGGGTTGTGGAGTGGGGATGAGGTGGGAGGGGTTGTGGAGTGGGGATGAGGTGGGAGGGTTGTGGAGTGGGATGGGTGGGAGGGTTGTGGAGTGGGGATGAGGTGGGAGGGGTTGTGGAGTGGATGTTGCATGTATAATAGGTTTGTACTATTATGATCCATATATCAGTGCCCTCCAATAAGGAAGGTATCTCCTGTCATACTGGGAGGCCAATATGTGGATTGGTCCCATGTAGGGCACACATGGATTGGTTCCATGCAGGGCACACATGGATTGGTCCCATGTATGGCACACATGGATTGGTCCCATGTAGGCCACACATGGATTGGTCCCATGTATGGCACACATGGATTGGTTCCATGTATGGCACACATGGATTGGTTCCATGTAGAACACACATGGATTGGTTCCATGTAGGGCACACATGGATTGGTCCCATGTATGGCACACATGGATTGGTCCCATGTAGGCCACACATGGATTGGTCCCATGTATGGCACACATGGATTGGTTCCATGTATGGCACACATGGATTGGTTCCATGTAGAACACACATGGATTGGTTCCATGTAGGGCACACATGGATTGGTCCCATGTATGGCACACATGGATTGGTCCCATGTAGGCCACACATGGATTGGTCCCATGTAGGCCACACATGGATTGGTCCCATGTATGGCACACATGGATTGGTTCCATGTATGGCACACATGGATTGGTTCCATGTAGAACACACATGGATTGGTTCCATGTAGGGCACACATGGATTGGTCCCATGTATGGCACACATGGATTGGTCCCATGTAGGCCACACATGGATTGGTCCCATGTATGGCACACATGGATTGGTTCCATGTATGGCACACATGGATTGGTTCCATGTAGAACATACATGGATTGGTTCCATGCAGGGCACACATGGATTGGTCCCATGTATGGCACACATGGATTGGTCCCATGTAGGGCACACATGGATTGGTTTCATGCAGGGCACACATGGATTGGTTCCATGCAGGGCACACATGGATTGGTCCCATGTAGGCCACACATGGATTGGTCCCATGCAGGGCACACATGGATTGGTTCCATGTAGGCCACACATGGATTGGTCCCATGTAGGGCACACATGGATTGGTTCCATGCAGGGCACACATGGATTGGTCCCATGTATGGCACACATGGATTGGTCCCATGTAGGCCACACATGGATTGGTCCCATGTATGGCACACATGGATTGGTTCCATGTATGGCACACATGGATTGGTTCCATGTAGAACACACATGGATTGGTTCCATGCAGGGCACACATGGATTGGTCCCATGTATGGCACACATGGATTGGTTCCATGCAGGGCACACATGGATTGGTTCCATGCAGGGCGCACATGGATTGGTCCCATGTAGGCCAGGGCACACATGGATTGGTTCCATGCAGGGCACACATGGATTGGTCCCATGTATGGCACACATGGATTGGTTTCATGCAGGGCACACATGGATTGGTCCCATGTATGGCACACATGGATTGGTCCCATGTAGGCCACACATGGATTGGTCCCATGTAGGGCACACATGTGGTCCCATGTATGGCACACATGGATTGGTTCCATGCAGGGCACACATGGATTGGTCCCATGTATGGCACACATGGATTGGTTTCATGCAGGGCACACATGGATTGGTCCCATGTATGGCACACATGGATTGGTCCCATGTAGGCCACACATGGATTGGTCCCATGTAGGGCACACATGGATTGGTCCCATGTATGGCACACATGGATTGGTTCCATGCAGGGCACACATGGATTGGTCCCATGCAGGGCACACATGGATTGGTCCCATGTATGGCACACATGGATTGGTTCCATGTAGGGCACACATGGATTGGTTCCATGTAGGGCACACATGGATTGGTTTCATGCAGGGCACACATGGATTGGTTCCATGCAGGGCACACATGGATTGGTCCCATGTAGGCCACACATGGATTGGTCCCATGTAGGGCACACATGGATTGGTCCCATGTATGGCACACATGGATTGGTTCCATGTAGGGCACACATGGATTGGTCCCATGTAGGCCACACATGGATTGGTTCCATGCAGGGCACACATGGATTGGTTCCATGCAGGGCACACATGGATTGGTCCCATGTAGAACACACATGGATTGGTCCCATGTATGGCACACATGGATTGGTTCCATGTAGGCCACACATGGATTGGTCCCATGTAGGGCACACATGGATTGGTTCCATGTAGGGCACACATGGATTGGTTCCATGCAGGGCACACATGGATTGGTTCCATGCAGGGCACACATGGATTGGTCTATACAGGGTAGCACAGGTACATACATAGGGAGGGCTACAGCCTAGAGCTAGATCGAGTGTCCATGCCCTTCATTGCACAGATATGCTGAAGAATTTGAACGTACCTCTTCCCACAAGCTGCGAGCATCTGATGACATGCAATTTGGATTCTCATATTTCTACTACATGATTGGAGAACGGCAGGAACTGAATATTGCTGAGACCTTCAGAGAGTTTGACACTGACCATTCAGGGTAGGTTTGACCATTGGGGCGTGGTAGGTTTGACACCAACCAATTTTGGGTAGGATAAAAGTTGTAATGCAACAGTTGTACACACACTGTCACACTAATTCTCGTACACACACTGTCACACTAATTCCCATACACACACTGTCACACTAATTCCCATACACACACTGTCACACTAATTCCCATACACACACTGTCACACTAATTCCCATACACACACTGTCACACTAATTCCCATACAGTCACACTAATTCCCATACACACTGTCACACTAATTCCCATACAGTCACACTAATTCCCATACACACACTGTCACACTAATTCCCATACAGTCACACTAATTCCCATACACACACTGTCACACTAATTCCCATACACACACTGTCACACTAATTCCCATACAGTCACACTAATTCCATACACACTAATTCCCATACAGTCACACTAATTCCATACACACACTGTCACACTAATTCCCATACAGTCACACTAATTCCCATACAGTCACACTAATTCCCATACAGTCACACTAATTCCATACACACACTGTCACACTAATTCCCATACAGTCACACTAATTCCATACACACACTGTCACACTAATTCCCATACAGTCACACTAATTCCCATACAGTCACACTAATTCCATACACACACTGTCACACTAATTCCCATACAGTCACACTAATTCCCATACAGTCACACTAATTCCATACACACACTGTCACACTAATTCCATACACACACTGTCACACTAATTCCATACACAGCACATAATGCACACAAACATATGTACCCACAACACACACACAATACACACACCTGCCCACACAATACACACACATGCCCACACAATACACACACATGCCCACACAATACAAGCACATACCCATACGCACATGCCCATACAATACACGCACATGCCCATGCCCATACAATACACACATATGCCCACATAACATGCCCACACAATACACACACATACCCACACAATACACACACATGCCCACACAATACACACACACACACACACATACCCACACAATACACACACATACCTACACAATACACACACACACATGCCCACACAATACACACATGCCCACACAATACACACACATGCCCACACAATACACACATGCCCACACAATACACACACACACACATACCTACACAATACACACACACATGCCCACACCATACACCACACATACCCACACAATGCACACACATACCCACACAATACACACACATGCCTACACAATACACACACATACCCACACACATGCCCACACAATACACACACACATGCACACATGCCAACATATCATACACACACATGTATGATCTGGGCCCCCATGTATGATCTGGGCCCCCATGTATGATCTGGGCCCCCATGTATGATCTGGGCCCCCATGTATGATCTGGGCCCCCATGTATGATCTGGGCCCCCATGTATGATCTGGGCCCCCATGTATGATCTGGGGCCATCCCTCAATGTACATCACTGCTTACAGAATACTCTCAGTGAGGGAGCTACGTACCCTAATGGCGAGGGTCACTGACCTGCCTCTGGATGCTAAGAAGACAGATGCCTTTGAGAGCATTCTAAGAAATTGTCAGGGAACATACAATGGTTCTGTGCCTACTGTCGATCCTGTTGAATTCGAAACTCACTATGATCCAGACTTGGTAAGCCATGGGTTCAGACTGGACCATGGATCCATACTTTTTTCAGCTGTTGGCAAGTAGTTTTGAGTGGTTTCCTATATTTATAGTAAATAATAGACTTTTGTTTTTAGAACTTTAAATGAACTTTAAGTCCTTTAGTTCTTAATCTCTTACCTGCCATGTAGCCTCTTGTTACTGTGGACTTTGTGGAACATTGTAAACCTCTTCTGGACAAAATCAATAGCACGATCAAAGCAAGGTCCAAGTATCCGTACGTTGCTTGGTGGCTCTCAAAGGCGGTCCATCATGTATTGACTTGGACTGTTTTTGCAGGTATGAGGAGACTGGGGAGGAGGATGTGATATTCCAAATGATCAGCGAGAATGCTACCAAGGTGGGTGTGATCATAAGTGCAGGGACCTTTTGTGCAGGCCAATCAGCTTCCCGCGCACTCCACCAGGTCTTGACGCAGCTTGATGGCATACGGAAGAACAGAAAGTATGCTTTCATCCTTGTGATTATAGCTCATGCTTAAGTGGGTGTGGTCTCTGTTACCTAGGAAATTCATTTGCTTGAATGATAACATGGATCATCGCAAACATGATGCCAATATGGTATCTTTCTACAACTAGTTGGGAGGGGTCATGACTTGTCTCTCTCCAGGCCAAGATGGTCTTGTTGGATTTCTACGAGTCTTTCTACCCTCTGCCTTCACAGTTTGAACTGTTGCCGCAGTACCGGAACAGGTTTATGTATGTCTCCGAGCTTGAGGAATGGTGAGTCCATTGGGTGTGGTCACTGTTGTCACCTTTAGTGCAAATATTGCAGTGAATTGAATAACAGGTCTGCATTACGCTGATTGCAAAGGGATTAATGCTATTTTAAGTCACCACTCTATGTTCTATCTAGTCTTGTGTTCACATCACCTCCCAATCAATATCATCATCGTCATGAGCAACAGACCCCCAATCAATATCAGCATCGTCATGGGCAACAGACCCCCAATCAATATCATCATCGTCATGAGCAACAGACCCCCAATCAATATCATCATCGTCATGAGCAACAGACCCCCAATCAATATCATCATCGTCATGGGCAACAGACCCCCAATCAATATCATCATCGTCATGAGCAACAGACCCCCAATCAATATCATCATCGTCATGGGCAACAGACCCCCAATCAATATCATCATCATCATGGGCAACAGACCCCCAATCATCATCATCGTCATGGGCAACAGACCCCCAATCAATATCATCATCATGGGCAACAGACCCCCAATCAATATCATCATCATCATGGGCAACAGACCCCCAATCATCATCATCGTCATGGGCAACAGACCCCCAATCATCGTCATGGGCAACAGACCCCCAATCATCATCATCGTCATGGGCAACAGACCCCCAATCAATATCATCATCATGGGCAACAGACCCCCAATCAATATCATCATCATCATGGGCAACAGACCCCCAATCATCATCATCGTCATGGGCAACAGACCCCCAATCATCGTCATGGGCAACAGACCCCCAATCAATATCATCGTCATGGGCAACAGACCCCCAATCAATATCATCATCATGGGCAACAGACCCCCAATCAATATCATCATCGTCATGGGCAACAGACCCCCAATCAATATCATCATCATGGGCAACAGACCCCCAATCATCGTCATGGGCAACAGACCCCCAATCAATATCATCATCGTCATGGGCAACAGACCCCCAATCAATATCATCATCATGGGCAACAGACCCCCAATCAATATCATCATCATGGGCAGCGATACAAAGAGTACCTTGATTTACATTTTTCACCACAAGTGATGGTTCTCTACCAGCTAGCAAGCATCACAGAACTGTTGTTATGGCTGGATGACACAGACCAAATAGAAACCACTCAAGCATTCATCCCATTCAGCTATTGCATTAAAAGTTCAATAGCTGTGTCCATCTGGGTTTTAAACATGCATTTAGTGATGAGCACATTTATGAAGTACACATCCACGTGTATGACTTAATGGACCATTGTCTCTGCACATGCACTGAGAGAGAAATTGATGTTCAGTATTGCTGCATAGTTTTGTCACGCCATGAAGCTAACTTGTTGTGTCGGGTGTTTCAGGCTGCAGATGAAAGAGAATGTTCAGATATCTCTACACATGCTGTGTGCTGTGTTGTTGGTTGTTTGTGTCATATCGCTGTTCTTTGGGAAGGTGGGTACGCCGTCACTCCTATGTGTGCAGTCGTGGTTACGACCTGCTTCTTTGTTGTAATTAAGGTTATTCAGTTCAAAAGAAAAATGGTGAGAACTCTGAACTCATGTCTGAGACCGGAGCGTGTGCGTTCCAGTTCTGTGTAGCTGGCATGTTCTATGTAGAAATGTTTGTATTGATCTATTTTTTTTTTCTTTATTTGGATGTTATGTGTTTAACTGATAACGTTCTATGTGCCACCAATCAGTTAGCCATCCCAGTACAGTCTAACCTCAGCAATCATCTCCCCATTGCAGTTGGTTCTGGACAGTTCCGATTCCATACTGTTTATCACTATGTTTATCTGTATTATAGGTAGCTCCCAAATATGGCCAACCAGTTCTGACCCTTTTGTGTAACCACTTTAGAGGGAGGTTGTGGTGGGGCGGATCGGCAAATTGCTGGGATGGTATGGTACACAGCAGGAAAAGTATGGTTACAACAAGTTATGGCAACAGAACAACTTAGTGATAGCTTAGTTATAGCCAGTTGGTATAAGCTATACAATGGTTGTACGATAGTTGTACATGGAGATTGTGGTAGTTATAGCAGAGTTATGCCAAATTCTGTGGAGTGCACTTATCCCAATTGTCATAACACGGTATGACCGTGTCTGTCTCGCAGTGGTACTCCTAGACAGTATGTTGCTTTGGCTGATTAATATTTGTGGATACTGACTGCCTCTAGAATGTTCTGTGTGCCATCAATCTAATTAGATCATTACTGAAGCTTCTGCTTTCAAACTTAAAATGCTTCGTCTCTAGAATGTCAGCATCTGATATGTCTACTTAAAACAACTGAAACACTCTTTCCTCATGCGTGCAAACAATTCATTCCATACATACAGTTAGTTGGTTACACCTGGGCCCCAGACCTGCTGCAGTTACGGTTGCCTCTTGATACACAGCCCTTTTGTTTGGAAGTTTGTAACAGAGTGCATGCCCTCATAAAACAAGTGCATGAAATAGCCGCCCTGACTCAAAATCATCGACTATTAACTCAAACCCCCACCAAAATGACAAACATAGAGATAAAAATGAAAGTCAAGGACACACAATTACAGATAAGAGGAGTGTAGAAATACAGATGGCAATGATTCTTTCGTGTGTTGGTGTTAGGGGAAGAATATGCTACATTGACTGATCAACAGTTCAATTGCCTTCTTCTGTTCAGGGAGCTTTTGCACAGCCATTATACCACTTCCATAAGGGGATCGCATAATGGAAGGTGCGAAGACCACAGCAAGATTCGTCGCATCCATGCGGTTCTCTTTTCTATGTTCAGTGACTCTAAAATGATACAAGGTTTACTGGCTATGCAGATAGTGCCTCTCTACTTCACACACACACACACACACACACATACATCCAAAAAAAGTAACAAGACACTCTTTACCAACAGGTTACCATGGTTTTGAAATGCCTCCACTCCCCCCCCCCCCCCCCCCCCCCCAATGGGGAACTTCTATGGCTAACCACAGGAGTACAAGAACATGCAACATAGCAAACAAAAACATCCAGCAGTGCAAACCCACCAACCCTTTCTTTCACCACCAACCACTCCCACCCCTCTCCTGGTCCTCCCTGCCACCCCTCCCCTCTCCCAACCCTACACTTTACTTGTGCAGGTGTCGAATGAGGTACTTCAATGTGTTGTAATGGGAGGGGGGGAGGTGTTGAATGCCAACCTTCAACATATCCATACGCTCCTCTGGTGTGGAGAGCTCTGTGGGGTGAGGTAACCATGGTAATGAAGGTACCACACCCTTTCCAGCCATATAGTACTCACTTGCAGCAATCAAGCATATCTCGTACGCCTCGAATGTCATGAGGGGGAGAGGTAATTCTCTGAGATAGAGCTTCAGTGCTCCTGTGATCGCGTGGATGTCCTCTATTCCAGTAAGGTCTGCATAACCCTCTGTGAAGCAGTAGGAGGGAGTTGTATAATGAGTTCTACTGTGGGGTTGGTCTCTCTCTCCCAGTGGTGACAATCACCACTCCACACACCCACACTCCAGGTTTACATATATACGTACATTCATGTACAACACATAGACATACACACACACACACACATGCACACACATATACACACACATGCACAAACACACATGCACACACACACATGCACACACACACATGCACACACACATACACACACACACTACTTACCACTATCAAATATCTTCTTAATCTTAAGAAGGTCGTTGGACTTGCCAGACACTCTATACAAACCTTCAAAATCCAAACCTGTACAGATATAGTTATCATAGGACACACCCAATATGATCATGTGACATCATCATAGGGACCCTCATATGATCATGTGATTGTTAGCAATAGCTGCAAATTCAAGTGATCAACTTCTGAGAGTTCTAAATCATGCAAGTCCAATGAATCAATGGCTAAGTAATTAAGACTTCTTGCAACATGTAGCATATAATAAGGCAGGGAACCCAAGCTGAGTTGAGCACTAAATAGAGTGCCAGTGAGGTGTCTACCAGTCAAGAAACTCTATTCTACAACACACACACACACAATGCACAGATGCTCACCTCTTCGTTCAACCTCTTCAATGCAGGTCTTCAAAACCACTGGTATCTTGGTGGCGTGCATTTTGACAATGGTTGTTAGCTCCACCCCATAGACTGCATACCAAGAGGAAGAGAAGAGAGGGGCCAGAGTGGCTTTATGACAAAGGGGCTTTATGACAAAGGGGCCTCGTGACAGAGTGGCTTTATGACAAAGGGGCTTTATGACAGAGTGGCTTTATGACAGAGTGGCTTTATGACAAAGTGGCTTTATGACAGAGTGGCTTTATGACAGAGTGGCTTTATGACAAAGGGGCTTTATGACAAAGGGGCTTTATGACAAAGGGGCTTTATGACAGAGTGGCTTTATGACAGAGTGGCTTTATGACAGAGTGGCTTTATGACAAAGGGGCCTTATGACAGAGTGGCCTTATGACAGAGTGGCTTTATGACAGAGTGGCTTTATGACAAAGGGGCCTTATGACAGAGTGGCTTTATGACAAAGTGGCTTTATGACAGAGGGGCTTTATGACAGAGTGGCTTTATGACAGAGGGGCTTTATGACAGAGTGGCTTTATGACAGAGGGGCTTTATGACAGAGGGGCTTTTGGCTGTCCTTTTGGCAATGGCATTTCTAAAGGCACTGTTGAGGCTACACCCATACTGATAGCTCAATGTCACCATATCAAATTAATGTGTCCATATTAGGAACAGGTTTCCTGTTGAAGAATAAGAGGTGAATTGTGGGGTCATGTCTAGTGCCACACCTTGTAGCTCAACAGGAGACTTGCCTCTTGCAGCAGATCAGCAAACACGATACATTCATAGGACATTCCAATGAAAGTCTCACAAGAGGACAAACTACTTTGAAACCACCAGTATTGAGCAAATGACCTCACTGCTCAGAGGCAAAGAATCAGATGTACATGCAATTTGAAGTGTATTCATCCATGAGTCAGGGAACCATGACTACACTGTTACACCAGGGAATCATGACAGAAAAGGATGCAGGTGTCCTTCCATATTAGAGGTCACTTATCACACCTCAATTAGCATGATTAACTGCTAGTTTATTAATGATTATCCATCCCTAATGCTCCCCTATCAAACACACCAAATACAGCATAACCAAACTATTGTAGACTAGTTGCGATAGGTATCCTTTCTGTTCACACAAATCAATACCCCACCAGCACTTGTATAAAGACCAGTACATGGCTCCCACATGACCAGTACATGGCTCACACATGACCAGTACATGGCTCACACACAGACACACGAGTCAGTGATTGCTAAATGGATTAGTTTTCCATTTGTTGCCCACCCACCCACCCAAGAGAGAATAAGAATACGCAGGGTATTATGACTCCATTTAAATACTGAAAGATGCTCCCATGTGAGCTGGCATCACAGTAGAATATATACTTCCCCACACTCTTTTTATCACATGGAACTGTTATAAATCTTTTCAAAAAGGTATGCACTAACTGCAACTTGATACGGTGAAAATATAGGTGTAAATGAAATCAATACATTGTGTACATGAGTTGTATGTCTTCATCACATTACACTACAAGACAAGGACAAGGGTGGGGCACTTAAACTAGCTGATCATTTATAGCATGTCTGATGACCAAGAAATATGTATACACACACACGTGTACATTATATACACAGTACCTTTCTTCACCAATAGCCGAGAGGGTTGACAGTTAGGGTGCTTTTCATCTTTGCACTGTTTATGAGTGCTGTAGCCACAGTCTGTAAAGATGGAGGGAGAGCAGGAGGAAGAGAGAGGAGGAGGGAGGGAGGGAGAGGAGGAAGTGAAAGGAGGAGGAAAGGAGGAGGAAGGGAGGGAGGGAGAGGAGGAGGAAGGGGAGGGAGAGGAGGGGAAGGGAGGGAGAGAAAGGACAAATAGGTGAGAGGAGAGGCAATACATAGAGGGAAGAGATACTTCGATAGTGAAGTTAAACACAATAGAAGGAAGAACACTGCAAGAGAACATACTAAAAAGACACACAATAGCAAAGGAAACAAAGAGGTAGAGGTAAGACAAACCAACCCACCTTTGCACCTATATCCCTGTGCTCTGAGGCCCCACATGAAGTTTCTGCAGTAGTCGCACCACGCCATACTGAGGTAGTTATGAAGCTGAATAGAGGGGTAACAGGTTCAGCCATCTCTGTAGCACCCAGAACACAAAGAGCAGCGAAGACCATTCCCATTTGGTACAATAGCTCCACCCACATACCAATAGCTCCACCCACATACCAATAGCTCCACCCACATACCAATAGCTCCACCCACATACCCTTATCCCTTGAGTAGCGTCCATTCTGATTACAACTTACTAACCACACCCCATGAGCCCTACAATAAGTTGGTGCTATGTATGCCTCAAAAAAGAACTACTAAAATCCATAGACTCCGCCCCTCAAGGGTCAATTACCCCACTCTTTAGGCCAATGACCCCGCCCTCTAGTCCAAGAACAAACCTCTCTACTCCTCAGGTGTGCATGTCACACCTTGCCCTAACACACCACACCTTACCTTAAAATTATGTGGCTTCTCATAATGGAAGTAGAGACTCTCAACACGATCCTCCTGAGAAAGGGTTAGATGATCAGAGAGGGTTAGAGGATCAGAGAGGGTTAGAGGGTCAGAGAGGGTTAGAGGATCAGAGAGGGTTAGAGGATCAGAGAGGGTTAGAGGATCAGAGAGGGTTAGAGGATCAGAGAGGGTTAGAGGATCAGAGAGGATTAAAGGATCCGAGAGGGTTAGAGGATCCGAGAGGGTTAGAGGATCCGAGAGGGTTAGAGGATCAGAGAGGGTTAGATGATGAGGATCAGAGAGGGTTAGAGCATCAGAGAGGGTTAGAGGATCAGAGAGGCATGCCAACTGAATCTCTTAATTCTATTCATTGGGACTTTCCCCTCCCTCTCTCCCTCCTCCCCATCCTCCCTCTCTCCCTCCTCCCCCCCCACAGCTTACAGTCTTTGGCATTGCACCAGAGGGTGACAAAATGGACGCCTCCCCCTGCGCACTGCTGTCCTTCAATTCGTCCACTGTGGGTGCAGAGCTAGGGGCGTCGCCCAAGATGATGCTGTCCCTCTTGACAGGTATAGTGCAGGGAGAGTACCTATTCCTCTTCCCCACCCCCTTCCCACCTGGCAAAGGGGACGGGTCCCCAGTCCCTTCGCTCGACCCTTCTCCTTCCTTGGGTGGTGTGTAAGGAGGAGGCTGTTCGGGACGGAGAGACTCTTTTGCTGACTTGAGGTACAGTTCAACATTATTGGCTTCCATGTAAAGTGTGATGAGGCCATCTTGTACTAGGTCCTCTATCGTATCAAATGGCTTCTCACCTAGGAGAAAGCGTGCCATATCATGGATGAGGCTTCTTCTATACAACTGAGAAAGGCTTTTGAGCATGCATTGCATTGCCGAGGGTTGCTCAAGAAGGATTCTTAAAAGTCAAAACAAATCAATGTTTGCACACAACATGACAAAAAAAACAAAAAAAACTCACCGACATAGTAGCAATTTCGCGCATAAAACAGACGATAGTGTCGAACCTGTTCACCAAATCTGAAAGTGAAACCAAGGACCTGCCACTTGTTCTCTCTCCCCTCCCTCATTCTTGTCCCCAGACTTACACAAACGACAGGCTGTAACTGTCAGGCTGACTCAGCCCCTGGCGCACCAGATAGTTTCCATCAGCCTTCCCTAGGAGCAGCGCGGTATCGTCACGCGATATGCTCCCATGATATCTGTGTACGTCAGCGGTTGGCATCAATGAGAACGAGTCCATGCGACACTTACTCTTCTCCAAAGAAAGACGGAGCGTCGAGTATCTATGGGGTAAAGGTGGCGTTGAATGGTCACAAAGGATACGTCACTCCACACGTGCCTGCTGATCGTCGGCAGGACGTTTGAAGTAAACCACACACTGACCACAGCTATACGTACACTCGCGCGCACACACGCTAGACGCTAATAGTGGCTTACAATGTATAAACCACACACCGATACAAAACAAAAAAAAAAAAACAAAAAAAAAAAAACAACACAAAACCGTCGCTCGCTTTGAAATTCACCTTCCGTGCGCAGCCAATGCGATTGGGCTTAGGAGATTGCAGCTGTAGTTGATACACTACGAGGAAAAAGGGTATCCTATGTGATAGCGCAGTCGAAGTGGCTCTTGTGCTTACAATACGGGTCCCAGCATTCGGCTATCTCTTCGCCTTCGCTGTGAAAGGATTCGTCGCTGCTTTCCTCTACGTCAGCGTAGTCCGAATCATCGTCCCCCTTGCAAGTATAACTAGCGGACTCACGCAGGTCATCAACGTAGATCATGCCATGGCGGTTAAGCCCAACCGTACTCATTCTCTTCTTTCCTACTTGGCACACACATTGTTTGAAGTGCTCTATAGAATTGTATATATAATGCCATAGGTATATCCGTGCTCCAATTGTGAGAATGTGCAATGTAATTTGAAGGCGGTCGTTTGTACAATCTCCAGGAACGGATGAAGGTGCACAACGTATGGTAATTTGCGACACGCTGGATTGGTTTCTAGTGTAATATTTCACAATCATGCCAGTATGATATCGGATTTCTTCTACCCCAACATGGGGGGAGTGGAGAACCACATTTACCAGCTGTCGCAATGCCTTATTGCTCGAGGGCACAAGGTTAGGCCACTCAGCAATAATTAAGTCATTGGGTTGTCTGCAGCGCCACCCCTCACCCCATTCACCCGTTGTTCAGGTTATTGTGGTGACGCATTCCTACGGAGACAGGTCAGGTATACGGTACCTGTCAAACTTTCTCAAGGTAATTAGTTCACAACGTACAAACATATTCAGTATGTGACCTTCAAACGCACACTGGGGTCAGTGCAGGTCTACTACCTTCCTATCCTTGCGGTGTACAACCAGGTCACTCTTCCAACTCTCCTCACGGCCCTACCACTGCTCAGGGACATATTTATCAGAGAGCAGATTACGGTCGTACACGGTCACGGGGTACGTAAAACTCGATGCACGAGTGTAAGAATTTTTTTTTGAGGGGTTCAGTGTATGTGCAACGGAAAGATATTGTGTGAATTTGAAATCGAGGGATCAGTAATCAAGAGGTGTTTTAATGAAGGGCAGTTTAGAATAGAGGAAATTACCTGTATGAGTGTTTGTGCCAAAAGGATACAACCATTTACTCTCACCTGACACTTATCTGTCCTTGTTGCATCACTGCAGGCTTTCAGTGCTCTGTGCCACGAAGGCATTCTCCATTCGCGTACTGCGGGCATACATGCTGTCTTCACCGACCATTCCCTGTTTGGGTTTGCCGACGCCAGTTCGGTCATCACCAACAAGTTCCTGGAAGTCATCCTCACTGATGTGGACCATGTCATCTGCGTCTCCTACACCAGGTGAGTGTGGTCTGCTGGTGTTTGTAGGGACAAGAAGGAGTATCAAAGACCATCACTGCATACCAGCAAAGAGAACACTGTGCTGAGAGCGTCGCTCAAGCCTGATAACGTATCCGTCATACCCAACGCTGTGGACACGTCCTGTTTCACTCCACAGCCTTCTTCCAGAAAGGAAGGACAAGGTGGGTGGGAGAGGGGTGGGTCATGTGACCATATCATGTGTGACAAACGTGAGCCACCTGACCATCTCTAGTGACTGTGGTTGTGATGAGCAGGTTGGTTTACCGCAAAGGGATAGACCTGCTGGCTGCCATCATTCCCATCTTGTGTGCAAACCACCCTGACGTCCACTTCTTGATTGGTCAGTTCTTATGTTATGTACCTATGTATGTACCTTTGATGTGACCCCACCCACTTCCACTAAAAGGTGGGGATGGCCCCAAAAGGGTGCTATTGGAGGAGACGAGGGAGAGGTTTCAACTGCAGGATCGGGTACAGCTTCTTGGCGGTTTGGACCACGCCCAAGTCAGAAACGTAAGTAACCATGGTGATAGGCCACATTGAGACCAACTTCCCCATGGGACCACTTTACAGGTGTTGGTCCAGGGGGACATATTCCTCAATACTTCACTGACAGAAGCCTTTTGTATTGCTATTGTGGAAGCAGCGAGCTGCGGGTGAGTGGGTTCGATTTTACTCGAGGAGGGTGCCCTAATTAACAGCAAGGAGCACGTTAACAGATTGCAGGTGGTCAGTACAAGTGTGGGAGGGGTCCCAGAGGTGCTACCACCGGACCTTATATGGATTGCAGAGCCAAACGTCCAAGGTTAGAGTCATTTTTTTGTTTCTTGTGTTGTGTCATTATCATGGATCAGCTAGCTCTGACCGAGGCCCTTGAACAAGCCATACAGTCCACACCGTCAAGGCACTCGGATCTCCCACCAGGAGATGCACAATAGAATCAAGGTCTTGTACACGTGGCAGGATGTTGCAAAAAGGACAGAGAAGGTGCAGTGTGGGAAAGTAGCTGTGCCTTTTGATTCACACTACACTTACCACAGATTTACGATAGCATACAGCAGAACCCCAATAGATCTTTTGTGCAGCAAATATCGAAGTTTGTTTTTCTTTACTTGAAATGGTGGTCTGTTGATCAGGTTTAACCCTTTCGTAACAGATATTACAAAATCGACATGTTTGGATGGTTTTATGTAGCTGTGCTGGCACTGTTGCATCTTCTCCTAGTACTGATGAGATGGATCAATCCTGCTGAGGTCAGCCATGTTGGAAGTGACTGTACTTATTAACCATTCCCTTCCCAGGACATTGACATAGTCCCTAGTATCAAACACAACAAGCCAGCCAGAAACTTGGTTCCCCACAATGATGTTGGATTTCAATAATGACATTTTTACTTTGTAAATGCACCTCATTTATTACAATGCAATCAGTTTTTCCTTCCGTTGGTGCGTGGTCCATATGGCCTAAAGGGGGAGGGGGATAAAGAGACATCCAATCACTCACTATTGCTCGCAACAGATAATAGCCACCAGTGAGATCTTACTTGGTGTGACTGTGTCGGCTACCTGGTGCCGGGCCAAAGTGCTTCACAGCTTCACGTGCTTTGCGACGTCCTGTCATCAATTACGAGGCTTTATGAACCGTGAATAAACACACAACACCCAAAGCCCTCACCTTGGAGGAGAATGGTATTCTCGCCCTTCGGTGCTTTCAGGGCCAGCTGGTCCAAAGTCAGAACTTCACCACCGGCTTTCAAAATGCGCGCTCTGGCACCTTCGGTCACGTGCAACGCACAGACCTGTTGTTCGACACCATAATAAAGAGATCATACAACCTCGTTACATTCAAAACGCTTACCGTCAGTTTTTGGAGCTTGAACAGTCTAATGTCGTCTGTCACTGTTCCGATCACAACTGCAACCTTGCCCTTTCGGTCGTCAGAACGCATCTGGCGACTCTTCAGACAAAACCAAAACGTGATGCGGCCTCGCTACAGTGAAGCGTTCTAGCTACAAGCTTACCACTCTTGAAATTGAAATGGGCGGTCTGTTAATTCTACTCATGTACAACCGCTTCAAAACAACTCTGTTAAATGGGGCATCTGTGCGCCTCGCCAAAAAACGGTACAGCTGATGTGTGATAAATAAAAGCGTTGGCATACTATAAAATCACGGTATCAGCACGCCATTACCTTCACCAAGAGTCTCAGATATAAATCATTGGATTTAGGCTCCCTGCGGGCGGTGTTCTTCTTCTTGTGAGAAATATCGATACCCTACGCAGTGATTGATAAGCAGTGAAGGGGTCCTCTCTTCGTAACACTCCAAAACCCATCAAACGTTGACAATATGCCCGCCAGTTGCCAAAACGTACCATTTTTCAGGTCAGCACATGGAACCAAAGGAAAGAGACGTTACCGCGCATGCGCTGAAAAGAGGTTGCTCCACCCACAATAGAAATCATTGACAATAAATCGTTTTGTACATCGCTTATACGTATACATAAATGATACTAGCCAAGTACCTAGCTTAAAGTGAAAGCTACAACAATTCACTATTTTTTTATTTTCTGAGGGGCAACTACGTAATGAAAATATCTGCAAAACAATTGGCAACCTCAACTTGAATTATTTTATGACCATCACTGGACCAATTCAATTAGCCACAGGGATCACCCCTGCTCCTTGGCTAGCTGTTGCTGTGTAAAATGTTGCTTTTCCAGAATAATTCACCTGTGCATATTAATACTTCATTGACAATGTGAAAGGCATGTAACCATGGCATTCTTACATTTATTCTTTCTTTGACTCTCTCCACAGCCTCAGCCTTCAAGAGTGTGACGGTGCAGCCTCCAAACCCTCCTCCTGTCATGCGCGACCCATATACACCCTTGTCCTGTCGGGCCAGAGTGACAAGCTCGTCCAGTTCAGCACAAGAGACCTCATAATCATCCCTGAAAACGAGAGACAAGACATGCCCATATCCCTACATAGTGGGATAACACCTCGCTAGATTATCACCTAAGAGAATCGTGGCTCTCGTTCATCAGACGGCCGAATCTAGCATAGTCTCCGTCCTTCAATGCTTGTACTGCCTCAAAGGTCCTCTTGATTTCACCTACGACGTGCCTTGCACGACGAAACTCAAGTTCAGTGAGGCAATACTTTTGTTAGCTGGGGAGGAGGGAGAGGGGGGAGGGGAAAGAGGATAGGGGGGAGGGAGGGAGGGAGGGGGGAGGGGGAGCGGAGGAGGGAGAAGGGGGAGGGAGGGGAGGGGAGGGAGGGAGGGAGGGAGGGCAGGGAGGGAGGGAGGGAGGGAGGGAGGGATAGCGAGGGAGGGAGGGGAAAGAGGGAGGGAGGGAGGGAGGGAGGGAGGAGGGATGGGAGGGAGGGAGGTGGGACGGAGGGGGGGGGGGGAGGGGGGGAGGGGGGAGGGGGGGGGGGGGGAGGGGGGGGGGGGAGGGAGGGAGGGAGGGAGGGAGGGAGGGAGGGGAGGGAGGGAGGGAGGGAGGGGAGGGGGGGGGGGGGGGAGGGGGGGGGGGGGGGGGGGAGGGGGGGGGGGGAGGGGAGGGAGGGAGGGAGGGAGGGAGGGAGGGAGGGAGGGAGGGAGGGAGGGAGGGAGGGAGGGAGGGAGGGAGGGAGGGGGGAGGGGGAGGGAGGGAGGAGGGAGGGAGGGAGGGAGGGAGGGAGGGAGGGAGGGAGGGAGGGAGGGAGGGAGGGAGGGAGGGAGGGAGGGAGGGAGGGAGGGAGGGAGGGAGGGAGGGAGGGAGGAGGGAGGGAGGGAGGAGGGAGGGAGGGAGGGGAGGGAGGGAGGGAGGGAGGGAGGGAGGGAGGGAGGAGGGAGGGAGGGAGGGAGGGAGGAGGAGGGAGGGGGAGGGAGGGGGGAGGAGGGAGGAGGGAGGGAGGGAGGAGGAGGGAGGGAGGGAGGGAGGGAGGGAGGGAGGGAGGGAGGGAGGGAGGAGAAAGAAGAGGAGGAGGAGGCAAGGCAATGTTTTTACTAGCCTTTTGTCGCCTACATATGCAGGGCTCCCCACCTTCCAGTTCCTCCAAGGTCACATCTCTAAGGAATGGCTTTTTCAGTTTCTGGCACACAGACTCGCACGTAGAACGCCTTTGGCCATACTCGTTGTTCACCAGTTCGTGATGGACATTGGAGTTTGTGACCAGGATGACGAGGTCTTGGCTGCTAAGAGGGACACACTCAGTGGATCGGTCCCTGCGTTGGGAGGAGCAATACGTGCAAGTGTGATAGGACGGCGTTAAAGTGGCAACGCTCCCACACACGTTTACAACACTTGGCCCACCTGCAGTCCAGGAATAACGCGTGACCTTCCTTGGCCATGGCGGGGATACGAACTGGTCCATGATACCGCACGGCACGTGGGCATATCTGTGCTCTGCCTCCTGACAAAGAGAAGCGCCTTTTGCTGCAAGCTCAGCCCGAGCGACGCCGGTCGTATCAGCTCCTCCACGAACAAGCAAGTCGCTACTTCCAGGGCTGCAGAGCTGGACAGGCCACCTCCCAGCGGGACAGTGGTGGCTACCGCGGCATCGAAGGCCGGGATGTCGCAGACCCTACCGTTCGAGAGCGCTAAGACGCCCTTGATGTAGCTTGCCCAGCGAGGCCCCTCCACGCTTACCAATTTCGTCTCTTCGCTGGGACGAGATGGTAGCGGGAATTCGGTGTAGCTAGGCTGTGTGGGGCCGAATGAAGAGCACGTGACGAGTCGGCATACACCATCTTTTTCAGACGGGCAGCCGACTATCACTGTGACCAGGTGCATTGCCTGTCAATGAAAGAAGAAGCGCCATATAGCCACAGGGTATGTCATAATTAAAACATGGTCGTCACCATTGGCAGTACGCAGCCGTCATTGTAGTCTGTGTGTTCACCAATTAGGTTTACTCGTCCAGGTGCAAACACTTGTATGGTGGGATTTTTCCCATTAAAAGTATTCTTGAAAGTCTGCACAGCTTGCTGATAACACTCCTTCCACGCCATAAAAGTACGTACTGTGAACGGAGCTTCTATTAATTATGCCCTCGTGCCCAGACCAGTATTAAGACCTGTATGTCTGGGGACGAGATACGTATACTACAGTACTTGTTTCTGCACATGTACATGTATATAGTTTCAGCGAAAAGGGACCTAGTGCATATTGTAAAATTTGTTATTTATATGCCTTACGTTTAAATCGCTGTAACTTCCGAACGGTACATGTTATCGACTTCCTATTTTCCAAACTTCATATTTCTGTATATTTTGGCGTCTTGTACAAGCTCCGTGCGAGACCCGATAGCCCATGGGTTCAAAAACGCCACATCTTCAGGTAGGAGGGTCCAAATCGCTTTACATTCGGTGTATACGTACGTAGAGGGGTCTGTCGCTATTGATGCGTTCTTTTCGTTGATTTTTACTTTATCCGTTACGGAGATATACCTGTGCAAAGTTAATGCACATTTCCAGCTCGATTCGCACAATTATTGCATGCAGCCCGCGTTCCATTCTCCCATTCCACAATAAATTTCGATAACTATCTTTGTTCCGCGCATTCTCCACCATACTCCGCCCTAAAACTAAGCTAGCCGTTCGCAACACCCATGCAGCGAAAATTAAAAGAAGAAGAAGAAGACTTCTCGCTTGGCAAGACGGTCGTACCAAATTTACGGATTTGAGTGAATGGTTAATTGCAGTAATCCCAAGTCGCCGATGCCGAATTCAACACGGCGCGCGTAACTCGCCGTAAGGCTAAATTTTGAGGGGGGGGGTTATGTACTGAGCTTCTGTACTCTCTTAGTTTAATCCTCCGCATTGTTGCCTGTAGAAGCATTCCTTATACCAATTCCTCTCTGTGCAGGCTGAGTTTCCCATACAAATGGTTCTTCATACATGACATAGAACCCTCACATGTACATATAGGTATGTGGCTACATATAGGATAGGCCCACTGTACGTACATCGCGTCCCCAAAGGATTGGTCCTCTATGTGTGCATCTGATCCTCATAGGGCTGGTCCTTTGTACATGCAGGATTGGTTTATTGTACTGCATCATGTCAGTTTGTATTTCAACAGAAACCTTGGCAGTCAGTGTCTTCACTATCATCAAGGTCTAGTGAAAAGGAGAGATAGGTGCAGTAAACATGGGGTGATATGCTCGAGTGCTAAGAAGTCGCAAAAGAGAGCTAGAAGAGAGCAAAGCTAATGATAGCAGGCGTTAATGCTGTAGTAGACCTTTTCGCTAGACCTTGATGATAGTGAAGACACGGCCAAGGTTTCTGTTGAAATACAAACTGACATTTCAAATCGCGATGTAGCAGCATGGAAGAAGAGGTCCAAACCCCTGGCCATGGACTGTATGATGAACGAAATAGAATGTTTGAAAAAGGAAGTTGAAATACTTAGGATACAAGTCACATTTGTTTCGGATGAATTCAAAATAAAAATGTATGTTTTTATACAGGACTTAGCTCTTGGAAACTGTTGAATGTGCTTTTCAAATTTGTGAAAGCTCACACCATCTCAGCAGTTAATAGTTACACTAATGAGGCTAAGACTGAATCTTTCACTGCGGGATATTGCATATGGGTTCAGCATTCATACTTCAACTGTTATTCGAACATTCTGTTATGTTAGTTCTATTCTCTACATATAGCTAAACCATGGTTTGATTGAGTCTGAAAACTATGCCTATGAATTTAGGAAGTACTGTCCTAGATGTGTTGTATACATGTATATAGAGCAGCCAACAAACCTTTTTGCACTAGCACAGACATTCTCTACATACAAATGCTATATATGTATACCGTTAAATATTTGATTGGTATCACACCACAAGGGACAGCAAGTTTTATTTCTGAAGGCTGGAGAGGAAGGGTAAGTGACAAATATTGAACAGAACAGAGCTGAATGTTAAAACATCTATTGCCTGGAGATACAATTCTAGCAGACAGAGGATTTTACACCAAGGAGTAAGTATAGAATCGTACTGCGCAAATAGATTTCACTAAAGGAAAGCAGCAACTCAGTGGCATTGAAGTTGAACAATCAAGACAAATTGCCAACATTCGTATTAATGTGGAAAGAGTTATTGGTAACATAAGGCAGAAATTTTCTTTGCTAAGTGCTACCCAGCCATTGACATGATGAATATTGATAGACTGAGTGGTTGAAACAGTTACAACTTTAGACAGGATAGTTCATGTTGCCGGTGCACTGATAAACATGTGTGAATCAGTTGTATCCATTGATTAGTATATCATTTATGCATGATCATTGCTTCTGTTCATCATTTCAGAATTCATCTCTTAGCCAAACTTAATTATCTTACAGTCTGGGCAGTACCAAATTTTAGAATTTGGTGCAGACTTTATAACTTGAGACAGGACAGATTAAACCATTTAAACTTGCACTCAAGTTGTCACAACTAACCATTGTGCCTTCATCTGGACCTTCACAATGGCACAATCTTCATCAGAGTATCATGCAATGTGTTTAGGCTTGTACTCTTCATTCATACATCTGATGGGGTAGTCTGCCAATCATTTCTGGTAATATAGCTCTATAAAATATATCCCTTGTGTTTTGTACATTACTGAGCCTGAAGTTCTCATCAGGACAAAATCTTTCTGTATACAAGTCCTTTCTTGTTCACACAACAAAGCCACAATAGAGTTGCCTAGTGCAAAATGGATCTGCATGCCATAGGGTATGCAAATATTGAATTAAATATTTACATTCAATAGATGAAAGCAAAACATACCTGATAATATATGAATGACTGCACTTTAGGTGATATTCACCATCATGAAGTTTCTCTAATACAAGCAAAAGGATGAGTACTTGCAATAGATTCATCCTTATGGGTTGTATGGACACTGCCCATGCCATAAATAACATATACTTATACTTCATTGCAACAAGTACACATGACCAGTGCATTGAGTGCTGTACCTATAAAAGGACTACAATAAATTATGAGACTTGACAGTTTGCATGCTGCTTGGAACTGTTTCATATATACTGGAAAAGGGCAGTTTTTCATTATGACATCTCTATGCTGTTGCATCAATCTGAAACCTAGTTTCTGGATGGCAAAATTGCATAATTAGATTATATAGAATATGGGACAGTTTCCGCGAAAATTGCCCCACGGTTAAAATGTTATAAAAATGCATCGCGTTTGAAACGCTATAACTTCCCAACGGATAACGCTATCGACTTCCTATTTCAACACTTCATATTACACCATTTCACTATGAAGTGTGGAAAATAGGAAGTCGATAGCGTTATCCGTTGGGAAGTTATAGCGATTCAAACGCGATGCATTTTTATAACATTTTAACCGTGGGGCAATTTTCGCGGAAACTGTCCCATATCTTATAGAGCATCAACTTGTTTGTGACAATCAGTGTGGGTATGTTACCAATCTACCTGCACACTAACGTTAGCTCGTCTGAATGACTGGACTTGGGGTGGTAATCACCTTCATATGGATGTTGTGTATATATATTTTGCAAAAGCCAATCAGTATCTCACAATAAACTAATTGTCATATTGTCAGCTTATGCAAATCTTCTAAGCTAGATTTCGATTTCCTCATTTCTTTCTAATATACTCAGTGTGTTTGCATTGCGATACTGATGTGTCTCACATACTTGTCCTTAGTGAGGTGCCTCAGGTGTCAGTTCTAGGTCCTCTTGTATGTTTATCCGGTGAAACTGAAATTTTTTGCTGATGAGACCAAAATCTATTGTGCAAGTCATGATTTGAGAGTACTTCATTTAGGTTGTCCTCTGCAAGATTTTGCTCCTGGTCAGATATCTGGCAACTTAAGATTGCCTTTATTATATCATATGGCAGTTTGCAATTACATACTCATTAGGTGAGACATTTCTGAGTAGTTGATTCTATTAGAGATCTTGGGGTCCATTTAACATCTGTTGTAAAGTCAAGTATTTACTGTGTGCATGTATCTGGCCTTGAAAGCATATAGTTACTGTTCAAATATTTTTCTACTTCAGACTCTACTTTATTAATCAGTTTTTTTCGTCCAATACTTGAACTGTAGTCCTGTCTGGAATCCTCTGGTTAGTTAAAGATTAAGAACTCAAACGTTTCTTCACTTTGTAAACGAGCAAATGTACCATATATGGAATATGCCTGTTGGCTAAACGATTTTAAATTGGAATCACTACAGTATAGTACTATGTTATAAAATCTAGTGTCATGTTATTGACCTTCCTTTTGCTGAATTCTTCATCAAAAATCACTACCCTTGTACACAGGTCTGGTGTTGCCCGCCTTGCTTACCTTTAGTCATTGTGTTATTCCATTATGGCATTCTCTACCCAATTATGCTGTTACAACTAACAGTGTTTCTACAGTGCTTCCGTCTTTCCTGTGTTAATTACATCAGTATAACTATGCAGGCCATGTGTAAGTGCATCTGCCTCTGTATAATACGTGGATTTTCAAATACTTGTGTTTTGCATGTAGGACACATCACTGCATGAATGAATCATCAGGGTACTGAACTCACCGCATTAGTAATTTTAGAACATTCACCAGTACTTCATGTTCCTATTGTACTGTAAGGGAAAGGAATGACCCCAGTGCATCAAGGAGATGAGAAAAAACACTGAAGAATACACATGTCACACAGCAAGTGCAAGTGTTATTTTGGATGCAGCACAGATCAAAAGGAAGCCTGAAGCACAAGATATGCATTGCTCAATGGTTGGTGAGGTTGGTCACAAAAAGAAGTTGCTATCACTGTGGGAAGCCCCTTATTCCACTACAGTAATTAGAGTAAGTCCAGTGAATTACAGGATACAGTTACAAGATCATCGGTAAAAAAAAGCTGCCATTATGCCATATTTCTGACTGCGCATGCGCAGATAATTAAACTTCACTCTTGTTCAGTGGTGAAAATATGCCTGATATCACCTACCATGACTTCTATCACCAGAAAGCACCTCACTATATTGATACGTGGAGCTTCATGGTCCGTATGATTTAGAGCTTCCTTCATTGGTAGCGCTGAGCAAAGTTTGTGTTCGTGATTTGCAGTGCAATGACCCAGAGAAATGGTATTACTCGATGAAATATGATCCAATATGTTTACATTGTTGCTCAGAAGAGAAACTGGAGTTAGCACAAGGGTGCTCTATCCATTCTGCTGGAGCTGCTGGAGTTATTGTTTCGTATCCAGACCGGATGGATTTATCAAGGCTACGCTAGAACGTGGGTTGGTGGAACTGATATTAATTTTAGTTCACAACAGGCCCCTACAATGTTATAAAATGTTATGAACCAAAGGCATTTGATATGGGCTTTATACAACGTATGTCGGATTAAATGTAGACTAGACTAGCCAGCAGGTACATGCACAACCCCTTCTAAAAGTTTAGCATTCCTCCATGCACTCTAACTGCCTCAGATTCTAGCTACAGTCAGTTGATTGCCTCCAAGAGGAATGTGGTGAAAGTGGCAAACATCAATCACAGTTGCTGAATCCAGCTGTGTCAAAGGCTTCCATTGAAACGTACAACTCATTCAAAATGTCTACTATGTCGTTCAGCCTGCTTTCATCTTTATACTCCAACATTTGAACAATGTGGCTGTCCCATTTCAGTTTCAAATTACCAAACAGACTTCCTTCATGGACATTTCTGATGTGTAGTATGCGGCTCACAGCTTTCATCATAACCGGCTTTTATATAATGCAGCATAATCATCTCACTGAGTAGAAACCTGTTTACATCTGTATAACTTGAACTAGCCTTAGAGTGTTTGATAGATGCTGCATTAGACTTTGAAGTGATGAAGTGATGTAGCTTGATGATCAATACACATTTGTCTTGGCCTCACTATGTCTTATGTATGTTGTCACCAACAAGTCTAAAACTGAACAGAGGCACAGGAGCAGGGTCAGTATTTGATGTAGAAACATGCTCCTGAAGGCACCACTGGAGCTGAGGAGCCATGCATGTTGTGACGCATGATCATCTCAGTGAACAATCGTCCTCTACTGCTCACAAATCATACCTTTCATACCAGTTATGTTGTCATCGCTGAGACATGACACATCAGGACATGCAGGCTATCAGTGACATTTCTCGGTCTGACTCAAGAGAAGATGTGCGATCTTCAAACTTCCATCCAAGACTATGTTGATTCCACATTGAAAATGGAGAACAAACTCTCTGTATCTGATGCATTTGATGATTGTGAAAAACTTTGCATCAATGCATGTTGCAGCTAAATAGCTCTGCTTGCATGGGGTGAGGAGGGGGGGGGGGACTTTATAACTGAACGAATGTGCTACTACATGGCTTTTCAGGTGCAGCGATGTGGTGGTTGCTGCAGAAGGGTCGACAGAGAGTTTTCCAGTACTTCTCTTCAAATGGTTTTCAACGCTCTTCAGATGCTTTTTCATCTCAAAAGAGCCTAGCTTATATCCCGTGGCATACACCGTTACTTCTTGTTAGACTATAGCGGAAGTGATTCGCGTAATATGATTGGTCAATTGCGGGTATCTAAATGCGGTAGAAACCTTGCCAGAGGGCGGCGGGTATTCTAAGTGCCAGAAGGCGGGTATTCTACCGTAGAATACCCGCCTTCTGGCACTTAGAATACCCGCCGCCCTCTGGCACTTAGAAGACGCCGTATACGTTTATGACAGTGTTAAATTTTATAATTGTAATGCGATAAATAGGTGTATGTATAAATACGGTATATGCGCACACTAGAGTTTTTCACCGCTCAAAAATCCATTTCGGAATCTATATCTCTGTTTTAACGTTGCTAAGCTAACACGAGAAATTGCGCTTGCGCACTGTATAGATAATTGTAACGCGTAAAGCAAGGGGTGCTATATAATTATAAACGTAAACATGCGCGTTGCTATAGTCTAAATACTGTCACCTTCGTAATCTACGTGATTTAGAATACCCTCGGGCCCTTAGTAGCGCCCTCGCTACGCTCGGGACGCTACAGCCCAGGGCCCTCGGGTATTCTAAATCACGTAGATCCCTCGGTTCCAGTATCTAACTTATATTTGGATGCTGCATAACAGTGGTACGTGTTCCCAACGCTCTTCTTTCTTTGTAGTCGGACAGTACAGTAGCGGCTTGCACAGCAGCACATTCGCACATCAGTAAAAATTCACCTGGAAATTATATAGAAACTGTTACTTATTGATTTTTGCCGCTTGCCATCTAATGACTTCACGAGCCTAAGCTAAGTGAATTGCTACAGTACAAGGCTCATATAAATAGTGAATGTGGCAAGCGGCAAAAATCAATAAGGTTTGCTATACGAAAAATAACAGTTTCTACAATTTCCAGGGGAATTTAGTTTTGCTTATGTGTGAATGCTACAATATTATAAATAAAATTAATAATAATAAAAGGGCACGTCTTCTTTCCTCTTCTGCTGCTCATGCTAGCCTTGGTTGTCTGTTGTTCCTTCTGTGGGTCTTGACTCTTCTGAGTTCCATACTGCGGTGAAATGGTGGCTTGGCATGAACTCTACTGCTAGATCCTCTTGCCCTTTTTGTCCAGACATTGCTTTGGACCCACTTGGCCACCATGCAGTTTCATGCAGACATGGGGGTGATGTGGTCATTAGACACAACCGCTTGCGAAATATCATCGCTGATTTGTGCCGTCGTGCTCACCTGTACGAGTTGAAGTTGGTAGAGGGCTCTTAGGATGCTAGATGCCAAGCACTCGGATGGTCATGCATTCCTCTTGCCGTGGAAACGTTTGGAAATTGGGGAAGAGAGGCACAATGTGTTTTTTCTCGCTTGGCTACTCTGCTGGCTCTAAGACAAGGTCGACCCAAGTCTTCAGTTGTCAGGGATATCTATGGTTGCCTCAGCATCTCACTGGTGAGGTCTGTGGCTAGGTCCATTATGGGAAGAAAGACAGTTAATTAAAACTTGTGTAGGTAGGCTAGGTGTTTTAGCTTTTAGTAAATTAGCATTTGTGAATTATTGTAATGTATATTAACACATGCAATAATATTTCTTAATAATAAAATAACTATAACATTAATTTTAATACTGTCAATCACTTTCTAACAAATTGGAAGACAGCATGTTTGCACAGCTTTTTTCTAAATCATCATTGCCTGGCAGAGCTCGCCTTTTATCAGTTTCATCTCCCCATGCTGCAGCATGGCTTTCCACAGCTCCTTCTCCTGGTCTCAATCTACAGTTAGAGCCTTCAGAGTTCCAAGCAGCCATACAATGGTGGCTCGGTGTTGATATCTCTGGCTCTCAGGGTGCCACATGTCCTCACTGTCCAGCTCATTCTTTGGACCCTTTGGGCCACCATGCTTTGACATGTAAGCATGGGGGCGATGTGGTCATTCGTCACAACAGGCTCCAGGATGCATTTGCAGAGTCATGTAGGAGAGCCTGCATAAGTGCTCAGGTGGAGGTTGGGTATGGCTCTGCATCTGAGGAGCGCCACACGCGACCAGCTGATGTCCTGGCAGCAAACTGGATGATGGGAAAGCCTGTTGCATTTGACTTTACTGTCACATCACCGCTAACCTCAAGTAATTTACCAGAAGTGAGTGTGACAGCAGGGTCTGCAGCCTTTGCAGCAGAGGAGAGGAAGCATAAGGCCAACGATTCCAAATGTGCAGAACTGGGTTGGGTATATGCATCCCAATTAATAGCTGTGGAGACTTATGGGTGTTGGGACACTGAAGCAAGTGGGCACTATCGCAGCTAGCCTCTCGCTTGGCCACACGACAGAACTGCCCAAAGTCTGCAGCTGTCACAGCCCTATATCAGAGACTGAGCATGACCCTTGTCAGGGCAAATGTGAGGGCTCTTCTTTCAAGTGTTATCTGGCTACTGAAATGTTATGTGCTTGTTTATCTGTATTGTTATATTAAAGTCAATCGCCAATAATAATAAAAAGGGGGGGATTTCATTCGAGGAGTTGGTAAGCTAGCCCGGACTAAATCGTGAGATCGACCAAACTTCAGCGTGAGACCGTGATATTGAACTCTGAGGCGTGAGGCTTGAGAGCTCTGTCATGTCCCACAATAATGGATGCCGCTTTCAGAAGATTCGCATCTTCAAGGATCAGGAGATCGGGCGCGGGGCCTACGGCATGGTGTGCAAGGCCGAATGCGACGGTCTATTGTGCGCGGCCAAGCTACTCCACCCAGTACTCACGTGCGAACGGACCGTTCAAAGCTTTCACAACGAGTGCCAGATGCTTAGCTCAATCACATCATCCAGTACCTCGGCACCCACGAAGAAGGCCCCGGGAACCCGGTCCTTCTCATGGAACTGCTGGACACCAGCCTCACCGCCTTGCTGGAAGAGACTCCCTCCTCCCCTCCCCTTCCCTTCCACACCGAGGTCAATCTCTGCCACGACGTGTCGCTGGCCCTTGCCTACCTCCACTCCAACGACATCATCCACCGCAACCTCTCCAGCAACAATGTCCTCCTGACCAAGGAGAGGAAGGCCAAGGTCACAGACTTTGGCATGTGCAAGCTGCTGGGAGGTGACCAGCACGTGTCCCGCCTCACCCAGGTGCCCGGGTGTGCAGCCTACATGCCCCCAGAGGCGCAGATGGACAGACATACAAGTTGGATAGCTTCTCGTATGGGGTGCTGACTGTTCAGATGCTGACACGAAAGTTTCCTGCTCCCGGGCCACCTCGCAAGAGAATCAACGATCCACGGTATGGCCTCCATCCGATCGAAGTGCCCATTCTGGAACCGGAGCGCCGCAAGTCTCATATCAACCTTATCGATCCATCTCACCCTCTGTTGAAGGTGGCTCTGGTGTGTTTGAGCTATGACGAAAAGGACAGACCCTCCTCTAGTGATATTTGCTCCCAGGTCAGAGAGATGAAGAGAAGCGAGAGGTACCATGAAGGTGTGCTGCAGGAAGCAAAGAGAACTACAAGAGCTGAGAAAGAACTGTTGGAAATTCAGTGGCAGAATGATTCGTTGCAACAGCAAATCAGACAACAAGTTCAACGAGCAGAAGAGAGAGCTACAAGAGCAGAAGAGAGAGCTACAAGAGCTGAGAAAGAACTGTTTGAAATTAAGCAGCAAAATGATGCATTGCAACAGCAAATTAGACAAGTTCAACGAGCAGCAGAGAGAGCTACAAGAGCTGAGAAAGAACTGTTTGAAATTAAGCAGCAAAATGATGCATTGCAACAGCAAATTAGACAAGTTCAACGAGCAGCAGAGAGAGCTACAAGAGCTGAGAAAGAACTGTTTGAAATTAAGCAGCAAAATGATGCAGTGCAACAGCGACTCCGAGCGAGACATAGCCCACCAACTATCGAAGAAGTTGATTGGATAACAAACTTTAATTAGCTTTTCTAATAAGTCCACTATGAAATGAAGTAAAAACCACCATTAGATTTAGTATTAAAATTATGTGATAGTGAGTTATTAAAAGTCTTAAAAGCATTGTGGTTTTTCAAGTTTGGTTTATTGTTTTGAATATTAATTATTTTGCTATAAAACGCAAATAAATTTTAATCAAGTTAATGTTAGTTTATAAATTCCAATCAATTAAACATTGTTGTATATTCTTATCCCATTAATTAATTAGAAAGTAATTGATTTTATCTTTACATTCATGAAAGGTAATCAGATTTGGTCAGTGGACTTAGTGGTCATGGCTGAACTTAAATGGGTCATGGCTGGACTTAGATGGGTCATAATATTGACAAGGCAAATCATCAACAAGTGTGTAAGGACTATGACAAAGCTGTTGGTGCTTACTGTATGTCAAAGGAACATAGGGTTATTGACAGTGGAAGTTTGTCCAAAGATTCAAGCTCTTTTTCAAACCAGATGGATTCATTGCTATATCAAATAGAGAGAACTGTGCTCAGTTAATTTACTAGTTCTAATGGTATTTATTCTAATCTTCCATCCCACATTCCAGAGAATGTGTCAGTTGGCAGCATCATCTTACACATGGCAAAATATTGATGGCCTTCTTTAAAATCTCCTCACACTCCTGATGCTTTTTCTACTGTATTCCTAAGATCAATAGCTCACCTGATTTATTTTTATACCCAATTGTTCTAAAGATCATAGTAATCTGTCATTGTTCCTTCCTTGTGGAAGGGTTCTCACGTTTGTCCTATTTTCAACAAGGGAATAACCTCTTATCAGCATAACTTGCAAACTTATGGAAAGAATAATTATGGAATCAATGCTAGAATATCTTATAGAGCATCAACTTCTTTGTGACAATCAGTTTGTTTTTATTACCAATCTTCCTGCATATGAATGTTAGCTTGTCTGAATGACTGGACTTGGGGTGGTAATCATAAGGATGTTGTATATATAGATGTTGCAAAAGCTTTCGATCAGTATCGCATAATAAACAAATTGTCAAATTGTAAGCCAGATTTCGATTTCCTCATTTCTTTCTAATATACTCAGTGTGTTTACAACAGTACTGATGTGCCTCAAGTACTTGTCCTTAGTGAGGTGCCTCAGGTGTCAGTTCTAGGTCCTCTTCTATTTTTGTTGTATGTCAATGATCTTCAGACTACATTGATTATCCAGTGAGGCTGAAACATTTTGCTGATGAGACCAAAATCTATTGTGCAAGTCATGATTTTGAGAGTACTTCATTTAGGTTTTCTTCTGCAAGATTTTGCTTCTGGTCAGATATCTGGCAATTTAAGATTGCCTTTATTGTATTATATGGCAATTTGAATATTCACATACTCATTAGATGAGTAGTTGATTCTATTAGAAACTTGGGGTCCATTTAACATCTGTTGTAAATTCAAGTATTTACTGTGTGTATCTGGCCTTGAAAGCGTGTAGTCAATGTTGGTTACTGTTCAAATGTTTTTTACTTCAGACTCTATTTTAGTACAAATGTTTTTTGTCCAATACTTGAACTGTAGCCCTGTCTGGAATCCCCTGGTTAGTTAATGATCAAAACTGCATTAAAAGGGCTCAAAAGTTTCTTCACTTTGTGAACGAGCAAATGCACCATATATGGAATTTGCCTGTTGGCTAAAGGATTTTAAATTGGAATCATTACAGTACTGAAGAGCAGTTCTTGATTTAGCACTATGTCATAACAGTTAGTATCACGTTGTTGACCTCCTTTTTGCTGAATTCTTCATCAAAACTACTCGCACTACAATACTCTTGGGCACCCTTGTACACAGGTCTGGTGTTGCCCGCCTTGCTTACCTTTAGTCATAGCATTATTCCATGAAGGAATCCTCTACCCAATTATGCTGTTACAACTAACAGTGTTTCTCTAGTTAAACATCAGTGCCTCCGTCTAAATTACATTGTTATAACTTTATATGCAATTTGTAAGTGCACAAGATATAAAAATTTAATATAAATAAATTGGAGATGTAGGATTTCTTAAGTATCAAATTGTGTAAAAAGTAAGCAATCAAGGGATTCCGGAATTACTTTATGCAATTACGAATTTATAATTATTAGATACCTACAATCTTGTTTTAATGATTTTTTTGTTTCTGCCTTAACACGTTATAGGTGCGGGTTTTATAGCGGTTGGCCTAGTCTCGTACCCAGACCCTAGTACGTCACAGCTGCGGATGGATTACATCACCGCTACGCTAGAACTAGGGTCTGGGAAAGTGACTGCAAAAAGTCGGTGACAAAAGGAATTCCAGAACTTTTTAATTGACCGCAGCCCGCTGGAATGTTGCTATGTCAACAAGTAGTACATGTATATACGTATCAGCTATTTATAAGAACACATGAGTATCAGGCCGCGGTAAGACACTGAATTTTGAATTAGCCCTACATTTCATCGCAAAGCTGGCGTTACGTACGTTCTATTGTGTGTATATATGCATGCATAATTATTACAGATCTTTTGCATACAAGTTGCTACCGTGCAAATATGAAACGTGTATTGAATTCAGTATAATTTAGCAGCAATCAGTAAGAAGCGGCGCGCTTATTTGTACCGGTATGCATGTACGCATGTACACGAGTTGTGCCAAACTGAAAAAGGCTTGTGAGACGTCACACCTGAATCTAGTAACCAGAAATCAGAGTGAAGTACCCCGCCTCCTCCCCCTTCTCACCCCCCTCCCTCCCCGAGGTTAAATAAAACTCTATGCTTTATGACGGGTGTGAAACCGTTAACCGTTTCACCAGAGACTATACATCATCTCTGGTTCACCAGAGATTTTCAACTGACACATAACACACGAAGTACTGATAACATGGTCATAACTCTTCATTGGCATGTCTCTTCAAGTATTCCTTGTACTTGAGGTCTGTGCCACACAACCAATCCCAGAATCTAAAGAAGGATCCATAGTTTCCACAGCTGTGTGTGTGGTGGTAGTGATGAACACCAGCACCAGGTCGGAAAGGGAAATATCGAAAGGGCATGAACCAAAGGTCATAGCCACAATGGCCATCTACGCCTTCTAACATCCTCACACCAATCCACACCCAGAGCGTATACACATGACTTTTGAAGAGCAGTGGACCAGTGAACAGGGGCACTGAAACTCCCACAGCTAAGTCAACAGGGTGGAAATAGTAGCTGGCAAGTCCCGTCGGGTGGTGGTATCGGTGGTGGACTTTGTGGAAATGCTTATAAAGAAAGGGAGTGTGGAACAGCCTGTGGATCCAGTAGGTCATGGTATCTTCGATGAGCATGAACGCGCCAATCTCCAAAACATACTCGGGCCTGGAGGTATACGATGAGGATTAGGCGGCTACCGGTGCGCATTTTCTGCTGACCAGTTAGGTCCCGGTTCTTCAAACCGTAACCCCCTCCATTTCAAGAGCGTGTATACGAGGGGAAGTCCGGACACTTCAAACAACTTAAGGAAAACCACGTACTGCAGACAACTTTTCTTGTCCGGCTGTTTGACCTTCAGCGGCTGCATATTTTGAGGAACACAAAAGTAAAAACAATCAATATTACATTACCTTTTGTGGCACTTTAGCATCTTCAAACCATTTATACTTCTCTACAAGTTCCAAAAAAGCAACAGACACGGCCATCACTCCGGCCTGAACGGCCGTAGCAACTGCTGTAAACACGACCGCTTCCCTCGAGGACATCGACATCTTTTAAAATTATTAATATTATTATTCGTTCAAATGAATCCGATTACTGTGACGTTATTGTTTATCTCACCCTAGGATTCATACAATAACATGTACAGTGTACGCTCTTAGCACAATCATAGATACTCTACTCTAATATCTATAGCACAATGCAGCATGGAAGCAGAGATAAAATACACGATACATGTATTTCTGATCTGCGAAAAGCAAGAACGGTTTAAAATTAAGCCACGTGATTTATAGCTAAGTTGAGCGACCTGTGCATACTACGACTACGTAGTCTGCGCCAGTGATAACAAATGCAGTGTTGGTGGATTCGTATGATACACTGATACTGATCGGGCTATTCCGTTAAATAAAATGGTGGGAGTGGTTGGATTATGGGCAGAAATGATGTGGTTCACGATATTATCGAATAGATCATTCAAAAAGTGTGACAGCCAGATTTTGCCAAAGATAGAAAAATGACCGAGAGAAGGCATAATTACGGCCCGTTCTTCGATAACTTGAAAATTAAACATGAGACTGAAACCATAGATTAACCGCTTAAAAAATTTTTTTTGAACAACAGTTCATACATATGCTAGATGCTGGGGAAGGGGTGGTGGTCACGTGCTCTAGACGCTGTCTCATTGTGCTCTGGGGACGAGGAAAGACACGTTCACTGGTGAGTGTTAGAAGTGCTTCGTACTATCAATTGTGCTGCACTTAGGCGTGCTGATTTGCACGACTATTTATATAGTGCTTTGTACATTGTATAAATGTGATAATGAGGACGCTTCTTAATAAGGCGCACCATCGACATCTCACCAGGCATGGCAAAAGCGGGTAGCTTGGAGCTCAGGGAACATTTTGTAAACAGCATCAAACGTTGCAATGGAAATGCCGAGCAGCTTCAGACCCTTTTCGTCGAGGCCGACGGCACCGAAGGGGACAAGAAATCGATACTAGAGCAAGCCTTTCGGGATGTCCTTCGAGACTTGATTGTCGTTTCCCTTGACGCCGTGGATGTTACTCCGTACACGAGCCTCGTGCAGCTGTCCATCGATTCAGCACAGGCTGGTATATGCCTCCATACCGTCCCCTTCATATTGCTAGGCGACGCACTCGACTTCGTGACCATCAACGTCTGCGAGAAGATATTCGAATTCGTTGAAAGCCGCGTCTCCACGTGGACCCAACCTGCGTTCTACAGTTCGGGCAAGATCCTTCTCCTGAGGATGTGTAACGACCTCCTCCGCAGACTCTCTTCAGCCCTGAACACCGTGTTCTGTGGTCGGATCCAGCTGTTCCTTGCCCGCCTCTTCCCGCTCTCGGAGAAGTCGGCCCTAAACCTGATGAGTCATTTCAACGTAGACAACGTGACCACGTATAACAAGTCCATAGGCGCAGGAGGCGAGGCCTCCGATGCCCAGCAGAAAATGGAAGTGGACGCAGACGGAGGATATGAGCTCGGCGCCCTGATAGACTACAACCTGTACTACAAGCTTTGGACGTTGCAGGACTTCTTCCGACAGCCGACACAGTGCTACATGCCGGAGCAGTGGAAGACGTTCACGGCGTCTGTGCAGGACGTGCTGCAGGCGTTCTCGAGTTACAAGCTGGAAGACGTGGGCTCACACAGCTCGAGGAAGAGAAAGAGGGAGAGGGGGAGGGGGACTGAGGCCCATGTGGGAGCAACCCAGTACAGCGACTCACACTACTTTGCCAAGTTCTTGACGAGCGAGAAGCTCATGAATCTCCAGCTAATGGACAGCCACTTCCGCAGGCACATACTGATACAGTTCCTTGTGCTATTTCAGTACTTGCAGGGTGATGTGAAGTTCAAGTCACCCACCCAGGTGGTGACGGACGTACAGAGTGCCTCCATCAAGGAGTTGACCGAGCAAGTCTACAAGCTGCTGGCAGAAACGCCTCCAAATGGGGCGGAGTTTACCGAGTACACAAAGCAACTTCTCCGGCGCGAGGAGAACTGGATCATCTGGAAGAATGACGGGTGCCCATCCTTTGAAAAGCAGATCCTGAACCGCTCCGAGATGGAGCGTTACCCTGCGAAGCAGCACCTAGGGGACACTTTGCGTTCATCACACAAGTGTGACCTTGGCAACCGGGAGTTGAGTCGTCTATGGAACCTTTGTCCCAACAACATGGCCGCCTGCTCTTCCACCTCACGCATGTTCGTTCCTGACCCAGAGAAGTTCCTACAGGAGGCCATTGAGCAGGCTGATCCTGAGGCGAGGATAGAAGCTGAGTACAAGGCACTCAATAACGCCAACTTTGCCTGGCAGTGCCTTCGATTGCTCTCCTTGCGCAGCCCCCACTTCTTCCAGAACACCACCGCACAGATACGTCCTCTCCCGGAGTACTTGGACCATGTTGTGCTTCAAACAGGCAAGGAGTTGCAACCGTCTGTAACTGCCGCGCCCGCTCCTGCATCCACCCCTGCTTCAACTGCCGTGCCCACACCTGCATCCACCCCTGCTTCAACTGCCGCGTCCACTCCAGTATCAACCGCAAATGGGACTTAAAGCTAAACCTGTGTTTGTTGTACCTATTGCATTTAAGATGAAACCTCCCCTCTCAAACCTTTATCTTTGTTCAAAAAAAAAGAAAAAAAAAAGACGTGTGTAGTATGGGCAAATTAAGCTATATAATGTACAGGTCAGGTTTCCCCACATCACATCAGCATGAGTCACCTTCATATGAAGTGTTGTTCCCTTCACACGAGCAAGGGAATGGTCAATGGTCCCTCCCCTTCATACAAGCCCCTCCCCTTCATACCAGAACATCAGCCAACTCAAGTACGCAACTCCCTTCAATAAAAAAGATGCCATATAAAGGAAATGAACAACATACAGTGAACACTATCACATTGGGCGCTACCTAGGTATGTCTACTCGACGACGAATTACGGTGAGCCGCTGCAACCCCTCTAAGCTCAGTACTTTGAAAACAGTGTGCCACAGAATCAAGTAAAACAAAATCTCGCAGATGAAATGAGGTATAAAAAACCACACCACAGACATGGCCAGAGAGGTGGCTGCAAATCCACAGGCACTGATGATGAGTCCAAATAGAGCACTAAAAATGAGGAGGGCATTGGTTATTCCCCTGTCATCTTAAATTCTATAATCTCTAAACCACTGCACAAACTCCATGCCTTATGGCTTTGAGTTTACAATGCACCCCCCTCACTCACCTCTCACTCCCTCATTCCCTGCCTCAGTTCACTACCTACACTTCTCTACTCATCCAAGCCCAAGAAACTCACCTTCTGAATGCTTCTGGCAGTCTGGTGCTGGAATGCATTGTAATGGCTCTGAGTTCCCTCCAAGAGCTCACCATGCAATGGATGATGATGGCTGTGCAGACAAATGGATGGAGCCCAGCCCAGCTCCACGCAAAACACCCTACCAGCACATGGGGTACCAGCAATATGGCTGCAAAGATGACCAGCTGTTGGCCTATTGTCATCTCGTCTTCCACCACTTGCTAAGGGGTCAGCCGATAGAAGAAATCACATACATACCCAAATGTGTACGGTACAAACATATCACACACATCATACACCTGTGTACAGTACATACGTATCACACACATCACACACCTTCCCCTTTCTCCTTTCCTCAGTCACAACAGCTGTACCCTCTTCTAACTGCACTGGTTCAGTTGCAGCATCACTGTTGTCAGGCTGCATGTGGCTTTCTAAATATTGCTCACTTCTTCCCATAAGGGCCAAAACATGGGGCTTCAACGTGGGTACAAACACGTCGCGGTAGTTGAACAGGTAGGTTGAGAGGAAGGTGATGCGTGGCCACATCTTGTAACACAGAGCCAAGGTCAGGACTTGCTTCTGATGTGCGGCCTTGTACTGTTGGAAGTTGCGTGGCCTGTGGAACTCGTGCTGACGAAGCTCTTCAATCGCCTCCAAGAAGCCAGCGCTGGGGAACCCTTGCTCTATCCCCAGTGTGTGGAGGTCCTTCTGGTCGTGGAGGAGGAGGAGGCGCGGTCCGTTTATTTTCTGTGCGGGGGTGGGCAGGGGGATGAGGCAAGTGTAATCATGGTAACTTGGGGTGGGGGAGGAGGGGAACGATTGCAACCACACCTTCTAGGAAAAGGAGGGGGGGGGGGGGGTACGGTTACCATAGCAAAAAACCACGTACCCACCCTATAGCATTGGCAAACCAGCACAGTGGAGTGTAACCATGGTTACACAATAGAAGATAGGCATTCTATGAAGGAGTTGGACTTACCTGTCTGATGAAGATCTCTCGGTACTGATGGGCCCAGTCCCCTAGTCCATCCACCCATTCCACCACATCCGATGAGTCCCAGCGGCTTACAGATTTAGTCAAAAAGTTGTCAGAGTCAGCTGTGTTTATGACTGATATCACTGTTACCAGGGCTACACAGAGCACAAACTGAAAAGACAACCTCGTTAATATCAGAAGGCAGCTCTCACCACCCTGCCATCAGACCAGTCACCACTCCGTCCTCATATACAATCAGTTATTATATAATTATATTGTTATCTGTGCAAATAATATATTGCCACCACTGTGTGAGATGGACACCCTCTCTCAACACACCATGCCTTCCTGACTGCCATGCCACACCCCTTGTTCTTTTTGGAGAACAAGAAGAGTCACCTCATCCCCAGGCCCATCACAGCAAAGACGTGACTTACCAACATCATAAGAACAATACATGCTCCTATGGCCCAAGGTGAAACCATCACCCTGGCCGCATTACGGGGCACATGGTCTGTACGATGATGATGCATTTCTGCCTGCCTGGTTTTCAACACTGAATCCACAAGGGATTTATCGTCCTTTGACATGTCTTTCCTGCGCTGCTCAGTCAACTGAGGATACTTGCTTTGAACGATGTCCCTAAACAGATAGGACGATTGCATTGAAGTTAAATGCGGCTATATGTATGTAAGCGTTTCTGCACATGCAATGCAGTGTCCTGGTACATGTACACACATGCAATGCAGTGTCCTGGTACATGTACACACATCATCATCTTTTTGTTGGTGTGTGCCTGTGTGTGACTACACCATTGCAACAAAACAGAAAAGGTTATCTATCACCACTGATGTACAGGCCTGCATAGAGAGGAAGACGTGTCCCTAGCTTCAATAGACAGTTTTTCAAAGTCTCGGCAGCATAACCAGATAGGAAACTCATCACTGAGGCTTATGGTTTATGTACGCCACAACTCGCGGCCAGCATGTTTAATACCTCAACTGCATTGCTCTTATTGTGAGCAGAAAGGAAGTGTCCTTTGACACTCTTCTATAAGAGATATTGGAGCACCAATACACTGATGCTCCTCTGTTGTGGCAATATTCTGTTGTGAGTACACAACATGCCCAAAAGCTCATGGTCAATAAATCACTAGCAGCTTCTTGTGTGTGCAGTATACAGACCGTGCAGAAAGAAAAACAAACATGCAAGCACACATCACACGCAGTACACTTACACATATTGGAACACGTGCTTTCACACACACATGCACACAAATTTGGTACACGTACACATACACGTACACACACACACATGCACACACAACACACAACACAACACACACACACACACACACACACACACACACACACACACACACACACACACACACACACACACACACACACACACACACACACACACACACAACGCCCAAACCGTCTCACCTTAGCTGGATGTTAACTGATGACATAGTTTGGCAAGGCTGATTACATAAAGGACACCGGAACGTTGCAAGCATTCCATTATTGAAGCATAGCTTTGCGATGCACAGCTGGCAGAACGTGTGTCCGCAGTACAATGCGACAGGATCCAGAAGTAATTCGTAGCATATCTTGCAAACACAGTCATCCGATGGCTCGTCTGTAACACTTTCAGAGAACGGCTCCGCCTTTTTTGAAGAGTTTGTACGATCAGCAGCTGCGCCCTCTGGCTCTATGTCACTCTCAGCAGGTCGGGGATAGAAGAGTTCCTCATCCGCATTAGATGACATTTTAACTATCTGTTACGCGTAATTAGAATGCCGAAAACTGACGTCAATGTAAGATAGTACACTAAAAAGAAAGTAAAATGAAATGCAAACAATGAGAGGGGAGGGGGGGGGGGGGAAGGCAGGATCAGATCCCGGTGCGACGTTATGTTACAAGGGCATTTGGGTATTACCTGGGTGCGCACGCGCACTGCGCGTTTATAATTATGCGCAAATTCATAATTTAACTTGACTGTACCAATTAACTTCCCCACCCATATTGAGCCATGACGGACAACGAAGATGAACGCAGAGAATTCTCCTCAGTGGAAGAGGAGTTAGAATATTGGAAAGATAAAGCCATGGAGTATAGGCAAAAGTTAGTCTTTTCAAACTTTTATTCTCACCGTTCTCACTGTATTGTTTGAATGTGGGCTATATATATATGTATGTGTGATCGTGCGTGCGTATGTGCCTGTCTGTGTGTTTGCTAGGTGTGCGAATGTGTGAGTAAATTTACTACCCCGCTATGGTACCGGGGTGTGAGTAGTGTGTTCCAACCTTATCGGCTACCAGCTAGCCGGAAGCTATATATACCCTTAACTTAATTGTCGGCGGGCAAAGCGGTGGCACCAAAAGGTTCCCCTTCATGGCTATCGATTTTAAGTTTGTATCGGAGCGAATTTAGAGTGGTGTCTTGTGAAAGTGGTTTTGAGCACCTTCAGATTACTCAAACAATGACTGGCTGCCATTCATTAGTACCAGGACTAGCGTTTATGATGTAGCAGCAGTGGTGCGTCTCTGTGTGTGTGTGTGTGTGTGTGTGTGTGTGGGGGGGGAAGTAGTTCAAACGCAAAAGCACAGCAGTAGCAGCTACATGATGTGTGTCATGTGCTTGTGAGGATGTGTGCATGTCTGCGTGTCATGTGCATGTGAGGATGTATGCGTGTGTGTTTTTACCAGTATGTGTGTGTCCTTTGTGTGTGTGACCTTATCTGCAGTGCATGTAGGCATGCCTGATGTATGCAGTATACCCTTCTGTGCATTGGGACCCTGTGCATTGAGTGTGTGCACAGATACGTATGTCTTGTGTCCATATGCAGAGTACTTTGTATAGAGATGTGGGTGGGTTGCAGGGGGGAAAGCCACCTCAATATTTTGGGCATTTGTGTTTTCATCGGCTAAAACAATGCCACCATGGGATGTCTGATCCGAACAACAGCAGGTGGTGGCAATGTCTAGTGCACAGTAGCATCATGTCCTAGACATTGAAAGATAAATGTGTACCACCTGCCCTTTCTCCTTCCATTTTCATACCTCACATGCACACACACACACACACACACACCACAACACACACACACCACAACACACACACACACACACCACAACACAACACATACCACAACGCACACACCACAACACACACACACACACACACACACACACACACACACCCTTGCCACTGCCAGTCTGGAGGAGGTAAGGAATGAGTTTGACGACTATCAGGAGAGCAGTCGTGAGCTGGAGGCGGAGCTTGAGGCACAGCTGGAGCAAGCAGAGCGTAAGAATAAGGACCTAATGTCATCACTGCAGAAGACGGAGGAGGAGAATGAAGCATTGAAGGTATGGTCCGCACACCCTAGGTTAGGGTTCTAAGGAACATGGCACAGTACATTCTATGGGTGTTGAGCACATGACGTGTGCACACATGGTTATATCATGTGTACATCTTCAGCTCAGTGATTAGTTTATTCGTGTGTGTTTATGTTTATTCAAACACTTTGTTTAGTGCGTCTGTATAGATATCTGCCTTATATGTATATGTGTCCATCTTGTGTTCCATAACGCACACACACACACACACACACATACACACGCACACACACATTGCAGTACATAGGGGTGAACACACACATGTACGGAAACAAGGGTTGAACACATATCACTCCTATGTACTGCAATGTGTGTGTGTTCACTGCTATGTACTGCAATGTGTGTGTGTTCACTGCTATGTACTGCAATGTGTGTGTGTTCACTGCTATGTACTGCAATGTGCGTGTGTTCACTCAGGTAAAGCTGGAGGCCCAACAACACGAGAGCTACGTTACCATAACGACGCTTCAGGAAGAGCGGGCAGAGCAGCTGGCCCTGAAGGAGAACATGCAGAAGTACATACGGGAGCTGGAGCAAACCAACGATGACCTGGAGAGAGGCAAAAGGTTGGTACAAATGCAAGCATGCCCTCTTGCAGACACAGCATCTCTCACATATGTGCACCACACACACACACACACACACACACACACACACACACACACACACACACGTGCACACACATACACACGTGCACACACATACACACTGTGCACACACATACACACGTGCACACGCATACACACGTGCACACACATACACACACATGCATGCACACCACACACACTACATGTGCACAATGTGTGGTGGTATAATGTACCATGTGATTGTGGTGTGGTCATGTGGTCACTTCTGTTGAAGGGTTTTTGTTTCCTTCAAAGGGCAACTGTCTCATCCCTGGAGGACTTTGAGGGAAAACTGAACCAAGCTTTTGAAAGGAATGCCATTTTGGAAAATGAACTAGATGAGAAGGAGAGATTGGCAGTGATGTGTCAAAGACTGAAGGATGAAGTGAGGGGTGAGTCCAGTCTACTGTGACTGGGTGGAAGAGGGGGGGGGGGCACTAAATGAAGTGAGAGGTGGGTGTGTTCTACTGACTGGGAGGAAGAGAGGACACAATTGTTGTGATTGAATGGTTAGTGTTTTGACAACATGAGGGGGAAATAAACTTCTCATGAGGAAGAGGAGAGGTGGATTGGTCTGGGGAAGAGGAGAGGATGGATGGGTCTGGGGAAGAGATGTTGGATGGTCTGGGGAAGAGAAGAGGATGGATGGGTTGACGGGAGCATGGGGTTGATGTTGTAGTGGATGTGTTGTTAGAGGAGTGTGAGTTGGGAGGGGAGGAGTTGGGTGGATATACTCTGTTAACCAATGGTGGTCCCATGTGTTCACACTTTTTCCCTTCTGTCGGCAACCTCCAACCATTGGTTTCTGCTCCCAGACCTCCACCAGGAGTTCAGCACTCGTCACAAGAAGCCACTGGATGTTCCCAGCAGTCCCCATGCTGCACCGGCTGACGGCAGCAAGTCTGAGCCCCCTGCAGCCTCCTCCGCCCCCTCTGCGGCGCAATCTGCCGGGCTGGCCCCGGGAACCCCGCAGGTGATCAAGGTCAACACCACCCCTGAAGGGACGCCATTACACACCAGCTTTGCTGGCACCCAGAACTTCACGCCATCAACACGGGTGTCTGCACTCAACATGGTGGGGGACCTCCTGAGGAAAGTTGGCGTGAGTTTTGGCATGGCTGGTTGGCTTGCTTTTGTTTAGCCAAATTACGTGTTCATTGATCAATGCTATTCTCAATGGCATGCACACCACACACACTTGTACATGTACATCGCACATACACACACACACACACACACACACACACACACACACACACACACACACACACGCATGCATGCGCTCACACAATACGCAGGCTTTGGAGTCCAGACTGGCATCTTGCAGGACGCACATCAGCAAAGACAAGGAGTCAAATCGCATTCCAAGAACAGTACTAACTCCTAGGTATTGCCCATGCACACACACAACAGCCTTATATGGATGCCGTACAGGCAGAACCTTGTAGGGATGTGGTGTCAGCTTATATAAACAATTCTTCTTTCCCCAGTGTACGAGGTAAGATACCAGCCAGGCACAATGCAGGGGACCAACAACAAACAGTACCTGCAAACCTCACCAAAATCACAGTTTAGAAGGACATGGGTTTGTATGATTGTGTGTGTGTTTGTGCACACTGGAGTGTGCATGTGTGTTTGGATGGACTTTCACTGTTGCTGGAAGCACATCATGTATGCAATCTGTACATCCATTTCAACACTTGCATATGTATACACAGTGCTATTAGTTCTATGTGTACCATGTAAATTCATGTGTGTCGTCGGGACTTGAGAATCAATAGGGCAGGGGAAGAGGAAACTATGCTGATACTATTCTTCGAGTGTGTTGAGCATGCCACAAGCATCTAGCAATTTCCCATATAAGGTATGGCATATCCAGATGAATGTGATGACCATCTGGTCAAGTATACCAGTCCTGCAGCTGGTCAGTATGTCTAGTCACCACCCTTTGTTGCTTGGTGACAGTTCCTGTTCTTTCTTTCTACTGAGCTGGACAGCTGGCTTTGTCTGGAGTTGCATTGGCACGCTCAGCATGGGGGCAGACATGCATGTGAGGGGCGTTGCTATGGTGATGTCTGCTCAGGAAACCGTGTAAAGCAAGATGTTGTTAACGTGGACCTACAGACAGATGGGCACCTACCTACTTTGTAAGGGTGAGTGGAGGTAACAGGAAAGGGTGGATGGACAGGGAGGGTGAGAGAAGTCTGTGTGCACAGATTACAATGATAAATTTAATATAGCATGCAAAGTGCGCTATGATTGGCTCAAAGATTGTAAATAGCTCGAGATAAGAGACACGTGTTTTTCACCACTGGATTTGGAATGTGGGTGAAAAGTTGACCTTGTTTGCGCGCCTTTGGCACGTGTACCTTAAACCCTAAAGGCCTTTGGTCCACTCTATTTACCCACCTAGTCCTAATAGCCTACATTGGACACAAAGTAGCAGCGACAACACTGGTGTGTTGAAAACGCAAACTAATGGTGTATGATTGTTTATAAGCTCAGGTGCAAGTATAAAGTTACATGCCATCATTTAAATGATACAGTGACCATGCCAAGTTTGTACCACTGTAATGGAGGTGTGCAATGGCGATGAGATGCAAGCATGTTCGTTTTAATACTAAAAATAAAAAGGTTTGTGGTATATCAATTGTACGTATTTGTCAATAATATCATTGTATTGATACAAACTATAAAGTAACAAGTATGCAGTATATGTTTAATTCGAATACAACGGTAGGTACACCATGGATATTAGACTCTGATATCTATGGCACATTGAAGTGCTAATTAAAGGTTTGTTGTGCACAAGTACGTGGTTCAATTTGTCGTACAGCAATAAAACTGTCATTCGTTCATTAAATATACGGTATGTGCATTGTTTTGGTAATGCTACGTCATGCACTGTTGCACATTGCTGCGAACCAGAAGAGTAGTAGTAGTAGAGCTATTTAAAATGGCAACAGCAACGTCCTCGGGAGTCACGCACGGTCGAAATAGGCTCGCCAAAGAGAAGTCACCGTATTTACTACAGCATGCTTCAAATCCCGTTGATTGGTTAGTACGCACACGGGTGTAAATTATTGCATGCACCAGTTGAGTATGTGCAGAGATGTGTGTGTGTGTGTGGGGGGGGGGGGGGGGGCTGGAGCGGAAGAGGGAGTGTCTTAGAAGACCATGCACGTGGTAACCACATTCACCTGACAGTGGCAACTCGTAGGTACCCATGGGGGGAGGAAGCGTTTTCGAAGGCTCGAAGCGAGGACAAACCCATCTTCCTCTCTGTCGGATACTCCACGTGTCATTGGTGTCACGTGATGGAGAGGGAGTCCTTCGAGTCGGAGGAGATAGGAAAGCAGCTGAACGAGAGCTTCGTGAGTATCAAAGTAGACAGGGAAGAGCGACCAGATGTGGACCGCGTGTACATGACCTTTGTCCAGGTATGAATCGGGTGTGGACGAGGGTGTCAGACTTGCAACTGTTTCCTCGTACCCAGGCGACGCAAGGGGGCGGTGGCTGGCCAATGAGTGTGTTTATGACGCCGGACCTCAAACCCTTTCTTGCTGGGACATACTTCCCCCCGGCTGACAAGTATGGAAGACCTGGCTTTTCAACCCTCCTCCGCACAATTGCACACCAGGTAACCTGGCAACACTTAGGACGATGATGGCAGCGATAGAAGGGGGTGGAGCTTGTTAAAAGGGCGGGGCATGTTAGAAGGCAGGTGTTCAAATGTTTTGTGAAGGATGATTGGGAACAGTGAAGGCTCACAAGTATGGGAATGGGAACGGGAGGCTCACAAGTATGGGAATGGGAACAGGGAAGTATGGGAATGGGAACAGGGAAGGCTCACAAGTATGGGAGTGGGAACAGGGAAGGCTCACAGGTGGTAAACTTCTCTGCAGTGGAAGACCAGTCGTCATCGTCTGGTAGAGCAGAGCACGAAGATAATGGATGCCATCTCCAAGGCATTAGAAGGAGGTGACTCATCAGGGTCAGACGGAGTGCCTGCGGCTGGGTGTGTGCAGAAGGCATACGAGATGTTTAACAGCCGATTTGACGATGAGTTTGGTGGCTTTGGTGATGCGCCGAAATTCCCTCAACCAGGTTAGACCATTGGCACAAAGGAAAAGAATCAGTCACTCTTTTTTTGTCCGTCCTTCATTCTAATTAAATGCAGCAATTCTGAATTTTCTGCTGCACTTGTTTGCACGATACCCATCCTCCCCTATGGGAGAGAGGGCACTAGAGATGGTATCTTTCACACTCAGAGCCATGGCTAATGGACGGCCTCCACGATCATGTTGGCCCCAGGTGAGAGAGGAGCACACCTCATCGAGAGAGGAGCGTTACAGGGGGTGAGAGAAGGGGTGAGCAGGGGGTGAGAGAGGGGTGTCAGAGGTGCAGAGGGGTCAGAGGGGAGAGAGGGGTGTGAGAGGGAGAGAGGGTGTGTCAGAGGGTGAGAGAGGGGTGTGTCGAGGTGAGGGGGTGAGAGGTGGAGGGGTGTGTAGAGGTGAGAGAGGGGTGTGTCGAGGGGAGAGAGTGGTCAGAGGTGAGAGATGTGTCAGAGGGTGAGGAGGGGTGAGTCAGGGTGAAGGGGGTGTCAGAGGTGAGAGGGGGTGTGTCCAAGAGGGTGGTCATGAGGGAGAGGGTGTGTCAGGGTGAGAGAGGGGTGTGTAAGGGGAGAGAGGGTGTGTAGAGGTGAGGAGGGGTGTCAGGTGGGAAGAGGGGTGGTCACAGGTAGAGAGGGTTGTCAGAGGGTAGCAGGGGTGTGCGAGGGTAGAGGGTTGTTGGGTGTGAGGGAGTGTGAGAAGCCATGTGCACACCTAGGGGGGGGGTGCAGTTCGAGAGGGCCTTGTACACTCCTGAGGAAGATTGAAGAAGATAAAGGCTCAGGTGGTACACAGCACAGTTTCTGATGCAGCGCATGTGCCAACCGCACTGATGTTATGGCATTGCACACTTTGAGAAGATGCTGTACGATCAAGCACAACTGGCAGCTGCGTATGCCACTGCGTATCAGGTGATCAGCATCTCATCCCCAGACCCCTGTCACACTCCCTCCTCTCCAGATCACCAGGGACAGTGTATTTGCAGAGATGACACATGACATTCTGTTGTATGTATCACGTGATCTTTCTGATGAGGTAGGTGGCACGAGTTCCCCAGGCCGGTATTGGATGGCACAATTCCCCAAGCTGATACTGGGTAGTACGAGTCCCCAGGATAGTGGGTGGATAGTACGAGTCCCCAGGCTGATAGTGGGTAGGTAGTACAAGTCCCCAGGCTGTCTCCTATGTTATTACTCTTTGTGCAGGATGGAGGGTTTTACTCAGCTGAAGACGCTGACTCCCTGTCCGCTGAGGGGGCGGAGCATAAGAAGGAGGGGGCGTTCTGTGTGTGGAGCCAACAGGAGATCAACTCTCTCCTCCCAGATGCCACTCCCACCAACCCCTCCAAAACGTGGGCAGATGTGTTCTCGTACCACTATGGAGTGAAGCCACAGGGCAATGTGGACCCTCATAAGGTGAGGGGAGGGGCTTCACTTAGGGGTGGGTGGAGCCTCATAAGGTGAGGGGGAGGGGCTTGGACCCTCATAAGGTGAGGGGAGGGGAATGGACAGGGCAATGTGGACCCTCATAAGGTGAGGGGGAGGGGCTTGGATTAGGGGTGGGTGTGGGTGGAGCTGTACCACAAGGGAGGGGGAGGGGGTTGATAGTACTCTTGGAGAATGGGAGGGAGGGTACAGCTGGCCAGACCATTGACTGGCTATATTCCATTGTAAGAAGTTCTTCTTACCTGCGGCTGTGTCCATTTGATAGTGGGTATATAACCTGCCTTCTTTGCAATGTAAAGGGTGTGGCCATCACATGCCCCTCCCTTCAGGATCCCCATGGGGAGCTGAAAGGCCAGAATGTATTGATCGTGAGGGGGTCACTGGAGGACACAGCACAGCACTTCTCCCTAGGTGTGGAGGAGACCAGAGAATTGCTTGGAAAGTGCAGGGGAGTGCTGTTTGCAGAGAGACAGAAGCGTCCAAAACCTCACAGAGATGACAAGATCCTTACAGCATGGAATGGTAAGCATTTATGAGGAGGTGGGGCATGGTTGGTTGCCATGGGAGCTATATTGTATCCACACAATGTGCCTTCTGTGGTGAGTCTAATATGTGCCCACCACGATGAGGTGTTCTAATGTATGCCCACCATGATGAGGTGTTCTAATGTATGCCCACCACGATGAGGTGTTCTAATGTATGCCCGGTATTATGTGTGCCCACCGTGATGAAGCATTCAAATGTGTGCCCACCATGATGAGGCATTCTAATGTGTGCCCACCATGATGAGGTGTTCTTTGCAGGTCTGATGATAACAGGATTTGCCAAAGCCTCTCAGGCTTTGGGAGATAAGTTCTATTTGGATTGTGCTGTGAAGGCAGCTTCCTTCATCAAGGATCACCTGTACGATGAGAAGAAAGGTGTGCTCGTTCGCAATGGATACAGAGACAAAGATGGGTAGGTGTGTGGGGAGGAGAAATACGGGCAGGAGAGTACGGAGTGTAGTGAGAGGGAATATACTGCTAATTTATTGAACTACACTTGATAACTTTGCCCTTATATGGCACTCATCTAGGACACTTGGAGTCGGGGATGTGGAAGGATTTGCTGATGACTACGCCTTCCTTATACGGGCGTTGTTGGACCTTTACGAGGCTGGTTACGATCAGCAGTGGCTGAAGTTGGCTGTGAGTCTCCAGGACAAGCAGAATGAGCTCTTCTGGGATGAGAAGAAGGGAGGCTATTTTAATTCAACATCTTTGGACCCTAGCATACTACTGAGACTGAAGGAAGGTGAGGAAGTGTGGGAGGAGTAGTCACAGAAAGACCCAGGTTATGGAAAGTTAGTGATTTCATTAGCTGTTTCTCCCATCTTCTTGATGTTTTTAGACCAAGATGGCGCAGAACCCAACCCCAATTCAGTGTCAGTACAGAACCTGTGGAGACTTGCAGCGTTGGTGGATAAGCAGGAGTACAAGGAAATGAGCAAAAAGGTTATGGCAGCCTTCAGTGGTCTGCTTGGTGAGCATCCCGTGGTACTTCCAGAGATGCTGTGTGCTCTGATCAACCACTACCAGTCACCCAAGCAGGTGTGTGGAGGGTGGGAGGGGAGGGGGGAAGTGCATGGGTATGTGTGTGTGGGGGGGGGGGAAGTACATGGGTGTGTGTGTGTGGGGGGAAGTGCATGTATGTGTGTGGGGGGGAAGTGCATGGGTGTGTGTGTGTGGGTGGGAGAGGGAAGTGCATGGGTGTGTGTGTGTGTGGGGGGAAGTGCATGTGTGTGTGGGGGTGGGAGGGGAAGTACATGGGTGTGTGTGGAAGTGCGTGGTGCATGACAGATACCATTACATATTAGATCATTCTTGTGGGTGAGAAAGATTCGGACGACCTGAACGCCATGATCAGATGTGTCCAGCACCTTTACATACCAAACAAAGTGACCATTGTCCATCACCCTGGGGAGCATAGCTATCTGACCGAGCGCCTAAGTGTGCTGTGCTCGATGAAGATGCAGGAGAGAAGAGCCACAGCCTACGTGTGCCAGAACTATGTCTGCACACAACCCATCAGTGATGTCGGCCAACTGGCACAAGTCCTAGATTCAAGGAAAAAGGTCTAATAGCTGTTGACTCCCTGGAGCGATTCTGCATGCTAACCTGCTGAGTAGTGTGCTATGTGACTGACTGGTGTACGTGGTGCTAGTGCCACATGACTGACTGCTGTAAACTTGCTGTTGTGAGTGTCGTGTGAGCATTAGCTCATTGTAAATATGGAAGCGACTTCCACATTTGTGGCATAAGCAACAGATCGCAAATCGTTACAGCACAGGTGTTCTTATGCAAACACTCTTCTAGCTGTTTTGAAAGGGGAGTGGTTTGAAAGGAGTGGACAATATGGTGCCCAGGCCTTGCATATAAAATACGCTGGTAATAATCCCATAGACATAGAACACACTTCACACAAAAAATGGCTGTTCTACTTGCATGACACGATAGTACAGTGCTCTAGTGATTTGATGAAGATTGATGGAATGTTCATCTGAACATTCCATATGGGTTTGGCACATTCAGCGACTGAAGCAGACTTGCCTCATCGTTTTTCTTAACAGCACCAGCTTGTTGTGGCCTTGAGTTCTCAAGATTGTCACTGCTATATGGGGTCTGTTCCATGATCTGTGTGTGTGTTGTTAGTGTGTGTGTGTGTGTGCATATGTGTGTATTTGTGTGTGTGTGTATTTGTGTGTGTGTGTGTGTTTGTGTGTGTTTGTGTGTGTGTGTGATATGAATTTAGCACTGGTTCAAACGACAAACCTTTTTGGCAGAATTCTTGTTTAAATCTCCTCTCATTGCAAGGACTGCAATGATATGATTGGCACGGAGGTTTGGGTAATGGTGAGCAAGAGCCTGGGGAAGAGAGATGAGCCAACATCAGACCATTACAAGAAGGTCATGGTTTAGAACGTTAAAAGAATATCATCACTTACAGTTATTTCAAGCACAAGTCCTTCTTGTTTGACTCGTACTAGCTCGGACAATTTCTCTATCACTCCAATATGCTGCACATCAAGGACACACACCATGGGATGGAGAGGCAAAACATCTGTATATTATACCTTGGTGTTTGTGGCGTGTGAGAGTTTTGAAAACATAGAGCTCAACTTCCTCACTTCTTCCTGAATGAGTCGTGCAGCTGTCTCTCGTTCCTTATCCTTCTTCAAAACCAACCTCCTGCAAATGGGTGGGTCTCACAACACAACTGAAATGTGTGTATGTGTGCGTGTATGTGTGTGTGTATGTGTGTGTACATGTGTGTTGTGTGTATGTGGATGGTGGTATGTGTGGTATGTGTACATGTGTTGTATGATTGTGTATGGTGGGTGTGTACATGTGTGTTTGTGTGGATGGTGGTGTGTGTACATGTGTGTTGTGTGTGTATGTGGATGGTAGTATGTGTGGTATGTGTACATGGTGTGTTGTATGGTTGTAGTGATGGTGTGTGTTGTGTGGATGGTGTGTGTGTACATGTGTGTTGTGTGGATGGTGGTGTGTGTGTACATGTGTGTTGTGTGGATGGTGGTGTGTGTACATGTGTGTTGTGTGTATGTGGATGGTGGGTGTTTGTGTGGATGGTGGTGTGTGTACATGTGTGTTGTGTGGATGTGGTGTGTGTACATGTGTGTTGTGTGTATGTGGATGGTGGGTTGTACATGTGATGGTGGTGGTTGTACATGTGTTTGTGTGGATGGTGGTGTGTGTACATGTGTTTTGTGTGGATGGTGGTGTGTGTACATGTGTGTTGTTGTGTGTGTGGTGTGTGTACATGTGTGTTGTGTGGATGGTGGTGTGTGTACTGTGTGTTGTGTGGATGGTGGTGTGTGTCATGTGTGTTGTGTGGATGGTGGTGTGTACATGTGTGTTGTGTGGTGGTGGTGTGTACATGTGTTTGTGTGTATGTGGATGGTGGGTGTGTTGTGTGGATGGTGGTGTGTGTCATGTGTTTGTGTGGATGGTGGTGTGTGTACATGTGTGTTTTTGTATGTGGATGGTTGTGTACATGTGATGTGTGTGTGTACATGTGTGTTGTTTGGATGGTGGTGTGTGTACATGTTGTTGTGTGTACATGTGTGTTGTGTGGATGGTGGTGTGTGTACATGTGTTGTATGATTGTGTATGGTGGGTGTGTACATGTGTTGTGTGTGGATGGTGGGTGTGTACATGTGTGTTGTGTGGATGGTGGTGTGTGTACATGTGTGTTGTGTGTATGTGGATGGTGGTGTGTACATGTATGGTGGTGTGTGTACATGTGTGTTGTGTGGATGGTGGTGTGTGTACATGTGTGTTGTTGGATGGTGGTGTGTTACATGTGTGTTGTGTGGATGGTGGTGTGTGTACATGTGTGTTGTGTGGATGGTGGTATGTGTACATGTTGTTGTGTGGATGGTGGTGTGTGTACATGTGTTGTGTATTGAAAACAGAAGGGCTAACCTTTCAAGCATGCCTTGCAAGTAGGCCTTCACAAGCCTATCCAGTGCACACACAATGATGTACGAATGGTACCTAGGGATGGTCAAAACAAAGAACAATGTGCACTCCAATTAGAACACCCCTCTCTATGCTGGTTCTCACTGCTGCTTGAGGTGAACGAATCCTTGAGTGTTGTGTTCAGTGAGGGTGCGCTCGATGTTGAGGAACAGCTTATGAGGGTGGTCTTGAGGTAGCCTGAAACAATACCATAAGACAGGTCCCCAGCCTGTACAACTAGTTAACTAACCACTCATCCTTGCTGAATAGATTATCTAAAAGTGGCTTCATGTCAGCAAAAACAGCATCCAAAAGCAGGTCACAACTATCACATGAAGTCATCACCATGGTAACCACCAATCACCAATCACCGATTGAAGGTGTGACACACAAGAGGTCATGGAAAGAGGTAGGTCATGGAGAGAGGTCAGAGAGAGGTCATGGAGAGACGTCAAAGAGAGGTCATTGAGAGGTCATGGAGAGAGGTCACGGAGAGAGAATACATATTTGAGACATCCATCAACCACTGATGTCTCATCCATTTTACCAATGAATTCCAATCTCATCAAATTTCTCAGTCAGTACTTTGAAGCCTTCCTCAATTTCCCTCTTCAGTGTGGTTGCATTGTACTCAACACATGCTCGTTGCTGCAATTATCAGTACAAGATTGATTACACAAACCCATGCACACACACACATGCACACACATGCACACACACACACACACAATACCACACACACACACACACACACACACACACACACACACACACACACACACACACACACACCTTTAGCTGTGCTGTGAAGTCGATTGCCTGCTTGCAGTTGTTGGCAATTGCAATCTGGGGTGGACAGGAGCAGTGGTTAAGATAAACCACACCCCCCAATGACCTTACAATGAATGGGAAGAAGAGAGGGGCATTGGAATGTTGCGTGATGTAATCCTCTGCTCTGGCTGTGAAACAAGACACCATTCCCCATCATGGCCTACCACACCATTCCCCATCATGGCCTATCACACCATTCCCCATCATGGCCTATCAAACCATTCCCCATCATGGCCTACCACACCATTCCCCATCATGGCCTATCACACCATTCCCCATCATGGCCTACCACACCATTCCACCATCATGGCCTATCACACCATTCCCCATCATGGCCTACCACACCATTCCCCATCATGGCCTATCACACCATTCCCCATCATGGCCTATCACACCATTCCCCATCACGGCCTACCACACCATTCCCCATCATGGCCTACCACACCATTCCCCATCATGGCCTACCACACCATTCCCCATCATGGCCTATCACACCATTCCCCATCATGGCCTATCACACCATTCCCCATCATGGCCTATCAAACCATTCCCCATCATGGCCTACCACACCATTCCCCATCATGGCCTATCACACCATTCCCCATCATGGCCTACCACACCATTCCCCATCATGGCCTACCACACCATTCCCCATCATGGCCTATCACACCATTCCCCATCATGGCCTACCACACCATTCCCCATCATGGCCTATCACACCATTCCCCATCATGGCCTATCAAACCATTCCCCATCATGGCCTATCACACCATTCCCCATCATGGCCTACCACACCATTCCCCATCATGGCCTACCACACCATTCCCCATCATGGCCTAGCACACCATTCCCCATCATGGCCTATCACACATCATAGCCTATCACACATCATGGCCTATCACAAAATCCTGAGGTTTGCATTGAAAAAAAAAAAAAAGACAAACAGATGTGATCAACACACAAACAGATGTGATCAACACACAAACAGATGTGATCAACACACAAATAGACTGATTAACGGAACTGATTGGATTGGTTTTTAATACACAACTGAACCTCACTTTCATTACCAAAGTAATAATACCTAATTAACAAATGTTAATTAACAATACAGTAATACACATAACCTAACTGTTCATTAGCTAACCTCGATATTTATCCTGAAATTCAATTAATACGCCAATCAGCCTCTCTAGGAGCTGTGATGTGTGCAAATGGCGATGATGTGTGCACAAATAGGTGTGGTTTGGGCAGAGGGAAGATGTAATTGGATGACGTAGTGGCAGAAGGCAGCCTACATTACCTGCAGCTTGATATTTCGACCCATTTGTGTAAAGGCTTCAAGCTAGTGGGAGAGGAGGGAAAGGGGGAGGAAGGTCAAAGTGTGCAATTCTTGACATCAAAGTACTCACACACCCACACATGCACACCCACACATGTACACCCACACATGTACACCCACACATGCACACCTACATGTACACATGCACACCCACACATACACACATGCACACCCACACATGTACACCCACACATGCACACCCACACATGTACACCCACACATGCACACCCACACATGCACACCCACACATACACACCCACACATGCACACCCACATATGCACACCCACACATGTACACTCACACATGCACATACACACATCCACACCCACACATGCACATCCACACCCACACACAGTACGCCCAGACACCATTTGACACACATGCGTGAGTAATGTGCAAAACATGGAGATCTCTCGTGATAATCGTGAATCTTGACAGTCTATCAAGTCTCACGTTAGTGGTAGCGATGATCATGTGAGACTCGTGTTAGTGGTAGCGATGATCATGTGAGACTCGTGTTAGTGGTAGCGATGATCATGCGAGACTCGTGTTAGTGGTAGCGATGATCATGCGAGACTCGTGTTAGTGGTAGCAATGATCATGCGAGACTTGTGTTAGTGGTAGCGATGATCATGCGAGACTTGTGTAAGTGGTAGCGATGATCATGTGAGACTCGTGTTAGTGGTAGCGATGATCATGCGAGACTCGTGTTAGTGGTAGCAATGATCATGCGAGACTCGTGTTAGTGGTAGCGATGATCATGCGAGACTCGTGTTAGTGGTAGCGATGATCATGTGAGACTCGTGTTAGTGGTAGCGATGATCATGCGAGACTCGTGTTAGTGGTAGCGATGATCATGCGAGACTCGTGTTAGTGGTAGCGATGATCATGCGAGACTCGTGTTAGTGGTAGCGATGATCATGCGAGACTCGTGTTAGTGGTAGCGATGATCATGTGAGACTCGTGTTAGTGGTAGCAATGATCATGTGAGACTCGTGTTAGTGGTAGCGATGATCATGCGAGACTCGTGTTAGTGGTAGCGATGATCATGCGAGACTCGTGTTAGTGGTAGCGATGATCATGTGAGACTCGTGTTAGTGGTAGCGAAGATCATGCGAGACTCGTGTTAGTGGTAGCAATGATCATGTGAGACTCGTGTTAGTGGTAGCGATGATCATGTGAGACTCGTGTTAGTGGTAGCGATGATCATGTGAGACTCGTGTTAGTGGTAGCGATGATCATGTGAGATTATTGTGCGCATGCATGTGTCAAAGTTGTGTTGGTGGGGCAGTAACCTGCAACACACTCACACATGCACATACATCCAACACTGTACAACCCACACACACCACCTGTAACACACACACTCACATGTGAGTCCACCATTTGGAATAAAGAGATGGTAACAGATGTGTAGCAGATTCCTGTGTATGTCCAGTATCCAGGCCCTTGTGAAACCACACCAGAACTGCAAGAGAAGAGGATGGAGGAAGAGGTGGGGATGGAGAAGTGGGAGGGAGAGATGGGAGGAGGAGAGGTAGTGTGAGGGGATGGAGGAAAGGAGGGAGATGGGGAGGAGAGAGATGGGGAGAGAGAGAGAGGCGAGATTGGGAGGAAGAGGGGATTTGGTGGAGGAAAGGAAGGAGTGGGGAGGAGATGGGATGCGGATAGGGGAGGGGAGGAGGTGAGGAGGGAGAGTGGGAGATTGTGGTGGAGCGATGGGGGTGAGGCGAGTGGATGGGGAGGGATGGTGCGGAGTAGAGGGGAGAGATGGGGGCGGAGGAGTGGTGGGAGATGGGGAGGGAGGAGAGGTGGAGGGAGGGATGGAGGGAGGAGGGAGAGATGGTGAGGGAGGAGGAGGAGAGAGATGGGTGGGAGGAGCGGTGGAGTTGAGATAATGTGATGAAACATTATTACTTTAAATTCTTCATCCATCATTCTTTCACCAATGTCAGTGTTGTCTTACTTCTTCCTCCAGACAGCTAAGCAGACGCATGTGGTGTGGTAAGTCACATTGCAAATACAACTTACATCTTCACCATCTCATCATTGTTGTCCTGGCTAAATCATGGACCCACATGTCAAAGCAATACTCAGGGCTTGCTTGAAAGATTCCTTCAAATCAATGATCCATATGATGAGGTACTGGTGTCACGGCGTTCAGATCAGAGCTAATCAGATTTCCAATCTGTCCAGGGGTTGGCAACAATAGAAGCATTAAAAAATAATTCCTTGCAAAATAGTTGGTGGCTCCCACTTCTGCATGTTAGTTGCACACACCCAATTGGTCGCCAGTTACATCACCACTTACCACATTCCGCAGGTTCTCATGAAACCAGCGCAGGCACGTGGTAAATATGTCATAACTTGGAGGGAAACACTTGGGACCATGCTTCTTGATGACATCCAGACACTGGAAACAGATGCTGGCCATGGATGATAGATAATCTCGGATCCACTCGTCTGGTGATGTCAGCCTATCTGCTGGGACCACCTCCGTACACCTTCAGGTTCAGCACAAAGGGTTGGAGGGCATTAATTGGAACCTGACTCCTCCCTCCTCCTCCAGCACCCACCCAACACACATATCCACAACACACACACACAGACACACACAAACCATACATACACACACACACACACACACGTACGTACACACACACACACACACACACACACACACACACACACACACACACACACACACTTGTTGATGATGACAGTCTCCAGAATCTCCATGCACTTCTCTCGCCATCTCTTGGGTCTCCCCATGGGATATGGGACGCTGGTAGTTCTCCTCCTTCAAAAGCTCTGCCACAGATTTATCTATCTGTGGTCGTATCCAACTGAAGGGGGTGTACCACACCCCCCCCCCCCCCCCACACCAAGATCCCAGGCACTCACTCTTCTCTCGCAATGATCCTAAGGGCGGTCACTATCTTACGAGGCTCTCAGTATCAGTTTAAAGGTGTCATTGATCCTCAGCCAGAGTTGTGACCCAAGACAGAAATCCTCACAGGAATTTGAATCTAATTAATGATGGGCAAGGAAGAGAGGAGGGAGTGGAGGAGAGGGAGGAGAGGGAGGAGGGTGGAGGAGAGGGAGGAGGGGTGGAGGAGAGGAAGGAGGGGTGGAGGAGAGGAGGAGGGTGGAGGAGAGGGAGAGGGGTGGGGAGGGAGGAGGGGTGGAGAGAGGGAGAGGGGTGGCAGGAGAGGGAGGAGGGGGTGGAGGAGAGGAGGGGAGGGGAAGGGGTGGAGGAGAGAGGAGAGGGAGGAGGAGGGTGGAGAGGGGAGGAGGAGGAGGGGTGGAGGAGAGGGAGGAGGGGTGGAGGAGAGTGGAGGAGGGGTGGGAGAGGGAGGAGGGGGGAGGGGGGAGGAGGGGGGGAGGAGAGGGAGGAAGGGTGGAAGGGAGGGAGGAGGGGGGAGGGAGGGGAGGGAGGGAGAAGGGGTGGAGGAGAGGGAGGAGGGGGGAGGAGAGGGAGGAGCGGGAGGAGGAGAGGGAGGAGGGGGGGGGAGAGGAGGAGAAGGAGAGGGAGGAGGGGAGGAGAGGGAGGAGGGTGGAGGAGAGGAGGAGGGTGGAGGAGAGGGAGGAGGGTGGAGGAGAGGGAGGAGGGTGGAGGAGAGGGAGGAGGGTGGAGGCGGGGGGGAGGAGAGGGAGGAGGGTGGAGGAGAGGGAGGAGGGTGGAGGAGAGGGAGGAGGGGGAGGAGAGGGAGGAGGGGTGGGAGGAGGGGTGGAGAGGAGGGGGCGGGAGGAGGGGTGGAGGGAGGGAGGAGGGGAGGAGAGGGAGGAGAGAGGGAGGAGGGGTGAGGAAGGGAGAGGGAGGAGGGGGAGGAGAGGGGGAGGGGGGGAGGGAGGGAGGAGGGGTGGAGGAGGAGGGGAGGAGGAGGGGTGGAGGAGAGGGAGGAGGGTGGAGTAGAGGGAGAAGGGGTGGGGGGAGGGAGAAGGGGTGGAGGAGAGGGAGAGGAGGGGGGAGGAGAGGGAGGAGGGGTGAGGAGAGGGGGGAGGGGTGGAGGAGAGGGAGGAGGGGTGGAGGAGAGGGAGGAGGGGGGGAGGAGGGAGGAGGGGTGGAGGAGAGGGGGAGGAGAGGGAGGAGGAGAGGGAGGAGGAGAGGGAGAGACGGGGAGGGAGGGAGGAGGGGGTGGAGGGAGGAGGAGGAGAGAGGAGGAGGGGTGGAGGAGGGGAGGAGGGGGGGGGGGGAGGGAGAAGGGGGGGAGGGAGGGAGGAGGGGGTGGAGGAGAGGGAGGAGGGGTGGAGGAGAGGGAGGAGGGGTGGAGGGGAGGAGGAGGGGGAGGAGGAGGGGGAGGAGGAGGGGGAGGAGGAGGGGGAGGAGGAGGGGAAGGAGAGGTTGAGGAGAGGGAGGAGGGGTGGAGGGGGGAGGAGGGGTGGAGGAGAAAGGAGAGTGGAGGAGAGGGAGGAGGGGTGGAGGGGAGGGAGGAGAGGGAGGAGGGGTGGAGGGGAGGGAGGAGGGGTGGGGAGGGGTGGAGGAGAGGGAGGAGGGAGGGGGGAGGGGTGGAGGAGAGGGAGGAGGGGTGGGGGGAGGAGGAGGGGTGGAGGGGAGGAGGAGGGGTGGAGGGAGGAGGAGGGGGTGGAGGGGAGGGGGGTGGAGAGGAGGTGGAGTAGAGGAGAGAGACGGGGTGGAGGGGAGGAGAAGGGGTGGAGGAGAGGGAGGAGAGGTGGAGGAGAGGGAGGAGGGTGAAGGAGGAGGGGGAGAGGAGAGGAGGGGGGGGGAGGAGAGAGAGAGAGGGGGGGTAGAGGAGAGGAGGAGGGGGTGAGAGAGAGGAGGAGGGGGGTGAGGAGGGGAGGAGGGGGTGGAGGAGAGGGAGGAGGGGGTGGAGGAGAGGGAGGAGGGGGTGGAGGAGAGGGAGGAGGGGGTGGAGGAGAGGGAGGAGGGGGTGGAGGAGAGGGAGGAGGGGGTGGCGGAGAGGGATGGAGGGGGTGGAGGAGAGGGAGGAGGGGGTGGAGGAGAGGGAGGAGGGGGTGGAGGAGAGGGAGGAGGGGGTGGGGAGAGGAGGTGGGGTGGAGGAGGGTGGAAATGGGTAGTCAGGACGAGTGAGGGGTGGGCAAAGCCAAGAGAGTAAGTGGACAAGTACACACCCTTTAGGAAAGTTATAATTTCAGTGAAGAGATTTTCTACAAAGCTTACCGAGAGTCCACTTAGGGGTTCAAAGTAATGGTGCAGTGACTGGATGAATGGGTGGAGGTGGGGGGTGGGATGGGGGTGGGGCCAGAGCACAGTTAAGGTGGAGGGAGGAGGTTAACCAATGGGCTTACAGTGTTCTTCTCCACGAACGATTCCTCACTCAAGAACAGTTGCACGAGCAGCTCATCTCTCGTGTGTTCCAGCTCACTTAGTCTAGTTGTCCGAGAAGACACAATCATAACTCCGTGTACCCCAGTATTCTTCCCTCATGACTCTGTATATCTCAGTATACTCACATGCCATGTGCTGGGAGCAGATCGCCTGCCTCGATCAGCTCTCTGGTCTGCCTCACACCATTAGGAACACTGAAAATGTTGTTGATGTGGGTGGTGGTGGCTTGTAGCTAATGGAAATAGGCACAAGAGAGGCAGGCATTATATGGAATGGGTGGACCCAACCAGCAAATTTGACAATGAGCAGAAAATGGACACTACACATTCAATGATAAATAAATAAAAACATATGCAAATTTAGAGAGTGGGTGGAGCAGAAGGTGTGTTATGGGTGGAGCAAGCAGTGGAAGTACCACTGACCTGCCTGTATTTACGATTGACGTCTTTGATTGGGTTCACTACTTCGGTTAGCTCGGCACACTGCTTGTACATGTGACCCACTTCCGCCATTCTACACAGGACAACACACACACTGGCTAACGGGCGCCCAAACTCCCGCCATTAATGACTCACTTGTCTCTGATTTCATGAATGACGGCCTCGGACCTACGCGGGACCGGATATTAACGTTTGCCCCACGCACACAAATGCACATGCACACACTCGCACGCACACTACAAGCACTGCATGCTCACTCTTTAAGCTTGGCTAGGCCACTATGGACGCCATCTAACTGGGTCTGGATCGTGTTTCTCAGCTGGGACTCTACCGTGCCCTGGGAAGAACAAAAAAATTAAAGGGCGGGGGCTTAACTTCCCTTTATGAAATAACGATCACCTTCTTTCTTGCAATCTTTCTTTTAAATTGTTCTAGTTTCTCAAGGGATTCAGGTTTCTATCAGTAGGTTCCAAACAATACTAATTACACAAGGCTTCGTCCCGAGTATTGGGTTAAACTTACGCTCAGCTGGTTAGCAACGTCTCTGGCAGCATTTTCAATGGTCTCAGTTACTGCCTGCTGGAACTCCATTCAAGGTACGTGACTTTTCACGAGGAGGCGTGTGTTATAAATAAACACAACTTACGTACAAATCCCGTGCTCAGTGGGTTAATTTATTGAACGCCATTAAAACATAGCTAGCTACTCACAAATCTATCTGATAGGAAATAGTAGACTGTCTTTCTACGACACCTGTCCCAGGCATCCCCACAAGATCTCGATTCACACCGTACTTCATGCACCTTTCAGTGATATCATGAGGACACGCGCAAGTTTTACACACAGACACCAAATAGCGTATAATGATGTTGTTTCTATGGCAATCGACCAGATACAATACATGTACACCCAATAAGAACCACATGGAACACATCTATCACCAATTCAAGCTTCCTGAATAAGGATTTTCACCGCCAGTTGTCATTTGCATGACGTCATCGATAATTCGGAACTGCGTCACTAAGGGATATTCCTCCGTGGACGGGACACGCCCCTTCACCTGTCCTCGATGGGTATTGAGTTAGAACAGTTCACCGAACAGGTGGACAGCGGCTTGTTGTGCGCCTTCTGCTCTAAAGTATTGGACGAGCCTGTCAAAGGGAAATGCGGGCACCACTTCTGCTCCCAGTGTCTGCAACGGGCCGTTGCTATACATTCAACCTGTCCACGTTGCAAAGGAGACTTAACAGCGGAAACCAGCCCCGCCCCCGAGGATCTCGTGGAACAACTCGAGAAGCTGAATATACGCTGCACCCACAGCTCGATGGGATGTGGCTCCGTCGTACCGATGAAGTGTCTCCGCGAACACGTTTCTTCGGAGTGCCAGTATCGCGAAGTTGTGTGCGTCAACAGGGGTTGTGACTTCAGGTGTCCCCAGCGAGATATGGAGGAGCACATGGAGGAATGCGTCTACCGCATGGTAGAATGCGAAGTGTGCAAAGGCGTCGTCGTCTTCAAAGACATGGGAGTACACCAGGCGGTTGAAGCGTTGCTTCGAGCTTACCAACAAGAGGCGCCTAGTGTCTAGCGCGAGGCGACTTTCGGGCGAGCTGAAAGAGCATCGCATCGAGCTGACGCACCAAAGGCATCTCACCGAGCAAGCCGAGAGGCGCTTGACTCAGGAGCATTACGAGCAGCAGCTGGCCCCTGTGCGAAGGCGGGCCCAGAGTGCCGGTCCGGTCCTTATGGATGCCGACAAGAGGTGGCTGACGTCATCGGTCCAGGCCCGAGTGGGCAGCGCCTTCGTGGTGCCTCACTACTCGAGGAACCTGAGGAGTGCGAAGCCGATGGATTCGTGCATGCACTGCTCGAACAAGTTCCTGTCCGGAAGGAGACCCAGCGCCAGGAAACATACGCATACTAAGGTATGTACATGCACTGGCAGTGTGTAAGAGCCGTTGTCTGTAGTATCTCATATCGATGTACTTTCATTTTTGGTACGCTTCGCTACTCTTGCTATCACCAATGGTACTTGGCCGACATGGCGTTTCATTGAAAGCCGGTGAGTGGTATTTAAATCGGCATTCTTTTTTCCTGCCACGTTCATTTTCGGTTTCATTTATCCCAGTGCGACCATTGTGAGAATTGGAAGCGGTGGAACGGACCAAGAGGTTGGATTGGTACCATCAGCTGAGTTCTCCCAGAGATAATGGTTGTGTATAATTAATAGCTGTCAACACTGATTGGAGTATCTGACACAATTGCAGCTATATACAGTTTACTGATGCATGCATGCATGCTGTGCACGCGAGGATATACATATGCATGATGTGTTTGGCATGTGAGTGACATGGAAAAGTTATAGTTTAACTGTTAGGTAGGATCTGTTTAGCTTTTATGAGGTCCCTCCGTTTCCGTGATGGTGTGGTTCAGTATTGTATTGTGACCCTCATATTTGAAGTAGCCATTGAAATATCTTTTGCTGAGCAGGAAAGGAAACCACATGGAGTCATCCGGCCACATCGATTGGAAGGGAATTTCCATGACATTGAACCATTGGGGTCGCATCTCTGCAAAAAAGAGGATTCAGTGAATTTAGCGCGATACGTAGGCCTACCTTCCATTTAATAAGTTACCTTCACTTTCCTGAAGTACGCCTTCGAACTGTTCAGTTCTGTACACGTGTACTTCAAGGATTTGAGGGTCGTTGAGGAACTCGAACAACATGACTCCCACTTTGTCGAGTGAAGAGACAACAAGACCACATTCCTCCAGCGTCTCTCTAGATAGGCAACAATAGTTAATTAACCAACGTTCAAAGGAGTCCTGTAACCTCTTAGCAGCATCTTCGATGGTTTCTCCGACTTGAACCTTGCCTCCAAAACCATTCCAACGCCCAATCGCAAACCCTCGTTTTTTCATGCCTAGGAGGACCTGGTTAGGCCGCATGACGAACAGTAGCGTTAGCAGCTTATTTGGAGGCTGGTCCATTTTTGCGTGGCACGTGCGATCCCAAAGCCTGTTAATTATACATTACCAAACTGCTTCAAAGTTATTAATCGTATGCACTAGTGCATGCACTAAATACCTCTGTAAGGGTGCTGTCTATCTTGCTACATATCAACTAAAGTAGGTGATCTCTTGATGCTGCTATGCAGATCGTTCTGACAGTACTTGGCTCCAGCCCCGGATCCAGCATAGCCTTGGGGGGGGCGGCCGCCCCCCCCATCGCGTATGAAATGCCGCCCCCTGGTAGCTTTTGCCGCCCCCCCCCCCCCCCCCCCCCCCCCCCCCCCTTCCCGACGACAAAGATCTACAGATAACGTGTTGCGCCATACTTAAAAGTCCCGATAACTCAGTTGTACGGACAAATGTCAACGAAGCGGTGGAGCACGACAGGGCAGGTGCGGAGTGGACCCGTTTGCCGTGATGTTTCTTGTGTTTTAGTAGAGAATGCGTGCATGTGAGTGACGAATTGATTAATGTAACTTGCCGACTGCACCCCCCCCCCCCGTCGTAAGCGGACTGCCCCCCCCCCCGTCGTAAGCGGACTGCACCCCCCTCCTCCGTTCAAACAGCTTCGCATACATTGCCGCCCCTCTGGTAAACCGCCCCCCCCATAGCAAATTCCTGGATCCGGGGCTGCTTGGCTCCACAAAAGAGAGGTTTGGGCCGTTTGCCTGCAACCTTGTGAGGTTGGCAAGATGCAGTTGGAAATTGTTATCAGCTGTGCTGGCTGTGTCTGTTGACAATGGTATGCATATATACAATGTATCTGATATGGATATAAGTTTATCTTGATTCCATTGAATTGTGAGTGTGTATTATGTTTTGCAGAGTCCCACACAGCAGAAAACATTGCCACATTGCTCAAAGAGTGTAGTGAGGTGCGATATCAGATGGGTACCAGATTGGACAGCATTACCACAGACAATGGTGCCAATTTCAAAGCAGCAGTTCAGCAACTGCTGGATGAAGATGTGACAGAAGAGAACCCAGCGTGTGCCTGTCATACATTCAGTCTTGTTGTCAAAAATGCAATTGATCCATGCAAAAAAAAAAGGTTACTTTATTATTATAGCGTGTTGCAACCAGAGTCCATATGGTATGTCAAATGTTTAGGTTCCTGATCATGCTACTCGGGAATTCATTCAACTTTTCCGGGACATCACAAATGCAATCCGTAACAGCTCTCAATGGTTAGAGCACCTCAAAAGGTTACAAAAGGAAAAGATGAAAGCTGATAAGGACATTATGGAAATCATCAATGACAGCAATGAAGGTAAATATAATGTTCTGTAGTAATATTGGACATGTATATTTATAGATGTCCAAGTAAAACCAGTTCTATTCCCTCATTCTGCTACTGCTCTAACTGTGATAAAAGACAAATTGTGACACGTTGGAATTCTACGTACTACATGTTGGAGAGGTGTATTAAATTGAAGCCTTTCATAAAAGAAGTGTGTAAAGAATTTAACATACTTCCTGTACCAACTGAGGAACAGTGGATGTCTGCAAACAAATTGATTAGACTATAATTATATCATGCTTAACATGCATGATAAGTATATGCATTTTTACAAGAGAGGGATTATATAATGGTTTTCTGTGTCATGTATGTCCATGTATAAAGAAGGTTCTATTTGCAGTGCCAATTACTGAAACCACTGAGAGAAATTTCTGTATTCTTTGAAGGTGAAAAGTACCCGACTGTTTCTGGTGTTTCAAGACTCATCACAACTTTAAATGCTACACTTAATTCAGAAGGTCCACCTTCTTCTTGGAATTTAGGTATTGCCACTAGCATATGTTCAGTTCACTGTCAATGACACATGTGTTGCGCATGCACAAAATACGTGTATACATGTACTAGTCAGTCAGAGTTCTTCTCATTTGCAGGTGTTCGCGAATGGGACGAGCTCCCTTCAGAAGTGTATGAGTGTTTTTTGAGTCTTAAAACTGGGTTCAAAACCAGATTTAATCCATCATCCTTTTTACTGACTAATGCTGCGCTGGTCCACCCTGGCCACAAAAGTTTGAGTTGGTTGGAACCAACTAGAAGGGAGGAGGCAATACAGCAGTTTAAGGATGAGCTGCTTATTGTTGCTGGAATAGAAGGTCTTCCTGATCCTCCAAACTCGCCATCCTCATTAGACATTCAGGAAGATGTTGTGCCCAATCAATTCAGCTCTGGATGCATTTTTTGACTTTGATGTAAGTCAATGTAACCTTATACTAGTACAAATTTCAACTGCATTCTGCTGCAGTCATGTACAGCTACCAAAGAGATTCTTCTTGGGGTGGCAAACAGGAGCACGAGGGACTGCATAGAAGAAGAGTTCAAGCGCTATATGCTGGAACTACAAACCAACTGGCGCGTTAATGACGTGATGCAATGGTGGAGCGACCATGAAGCTAACTTCCCTCACATTGCTCTGCTAGCCCTAAAGTATTTAGCCATTCCGGCGTCCAGTGCTCCCTCTGAAAGGGTATTTTCTCAGTTAAAGCTCGTAATTGATCGCAAGAGATGGCGGATGGATGCTGGCAGAGTGGAAAGAGTAATTTTTTTGCGGTGTGTAACAAACTTTTTAATGTAAATACGATGGTTATTAATGCCGTTAGTTTGGACCGGATATTGACGTTGAATCCAGGCGGCCAACCGTCAAACCGCCAACGTGACCGTATTGGTAAAGCACGGTCACTGTTCGTCCGTAAACGTGACCGGGGCAATCCGGCATGGTTAGCCGTGAACGTGACCGGATCGATAATAGCTGACCGCGGCATCACTGCTGACACAATTGCAGCTACAGTATATATTTATTTACTGATGCATGCCATGTATGCGAGGATATACATATGATGTGTTTGGCATGTGAGTGACATGGAAAAGTTATAGTTTAGCTGTTAGGTAGGATCTGTTTAGCTTTTATGAGGTCCCTCCGTTTCCGTGATGGTGTGGTTCAGTATTGTATTGTGACCCTCAAATTTGAAGTAGCCATTGAAATATCTTTTGCTGAGCAGGTAAGGAAACCACATGGAGTCATCCGGCCACATCGATTGGAAGGGAATTTCCATGACATTGAACCATTGGGGTCGCATCTCTGCAAAAAAGAGGATTCAGTGAATTTAGCGCGATCGATACGTAGGCCTTATACCTTCCATTAATAAGTTACCTTCACTTTCCTGAAGTACGCCTTCGAACTGTTCAGTTCTGTACACGTGTACTTCAAGGATTTGAGGGTCGTTGAGGAACTCGAACAACATGACTCCCACTTTGTCGAGTGAAGAGACAACAAGACCACATTCCTCCAGCGTCTCTCTAGATGGTAATAATAGTTAATTAACCAACGTTCAAGGGGTCATGCAACCTCTTAGCAGCATCTTCGATGGTTTCTCCGACTTGAACCTTGCCTCCAAAACCATTCCAACGCCCAACCCCAAACCCTCGTTTTTTCATGCCTAGGAGGACCTGGTTAGGCCGCATGACGAACAGTAGCGTTAGCAGCTTATTTGGAGGCTGGTCCATTTTTGTAGAAAGGCGTGGCACGTGCGATCCCGAAGCCTGTTAATTAAACATTACTAAACTGCTTCAAAGTTGCATGCACTAAATACCTCTGTAAGGGTGCTGTCTATCTTGCAAGGTGATCTCTTGATGCTGCTATGCAGATCGTTCTGACAGTACTTGGCTCCACAAAAGAGAGGTTTTGGCCGTCTGCCTGCAACCTTGTGAGGTCATTCTTAAGCCCGGCCTTCTCCAGCTCCTTTGCTGTATATTCCTTCCCTAAAACTCCTCCATGCTGATGGCTAACTTCTTGACCTCCTGGTCAGTTGCTGGCCCAGATGGCTCACCAGCACATGACCTTGGAGGTAATGATAGCTCCAGACATAATGGTGGATGCTCCCTGATGTGTTGAAGCAGATTTGCCAGGGTACAGGTCTGTCAGTGCAAGGGTTTACATCTGAGCCTTTCTCAACTGCCCCATATGACAACTTTGTATGCAAGAGTGCAGTTGGACTGGATTACTTGAGTGGTACTGTTGGTTTAATTTACCACTAACATAGTGACACTTCAGAATGTGTTCTCCAACATACTGTCACAATAATGACCATTTTACATTCTTGTTGCACTTTGTACTTTGCATATGACTAGTACATCCTGAGATGAGGCTGGCTTTGGTGTTAGTTTCTGCTGTTGGGGTTTTCCTGGCCAGGATTTAACTTCATTACCTCATATGGAAAGTACTCAGACATGTGTGATTTGAGACAGTACCACACCTAACACTTCAGAAAAGAAGTTACAAAATTTCTAAATCTTGTGGTGTGGAGGTTACTCCTCTTTTCACTCCCCCGTATTTTTTTTGTCCACCCCCTCCCTCCCCCCAAAAAATAATCTCAAGACCAAATTTGGAATGCTCTCGTCAGGTTCTACAATACCTGATGATGGGTGTCAAAATTTTGTTTCTTTTCTCAACCTGAGGATCAACTAATGTACAGTTATAGCAAGAAAGATACATCTCACTTCATTATAATATATATACTTGACGGTACACATGTAACAAGGTACATTAAATTATGTGTTTATGTGTCACATATAAATATACTCATGTGGGATCACGCTGCGAAAATGAAGAACAAAGCTTCAATTGTTATCTTGTAGCCCATATGCAATGGGATATAATTTTACAGCCTCTTTCTGTCATGTTGTATGAGTATGTGCACATCTGTATAATACCAGCTCACAGGGGGGGGGACAGTAAGCTCCCTCCGCATACCACCCGGATTTTGTATGGGGTGTGGCACCAATATTAATTATCCAACTAATCAAGTGTTCTGTAATGTCAGTGATACCGCATCAAGAGACACAGACGTTAACACACAATACATCTAATAGCTTCAAGCTCACATACAACAGACTGCCATCAAAAGCTGGTACCAGCTTGTCACCAGTGGGTGCAATTATCAATCCATGTCGTCATCTGATTCATCTTGGTCAAAGAGGTTGAACTCATTGTCCTCAGGTGGCTGAGAATCTTGGACTATATCGTTGGACTGTTGGCTGACGAGGAGCTGCATTTGCTCAGGGTGGTCACCACGGTGAAGGGAAGTGGAGAAGGACATCTCTACACACTCCAGTGTGCGCAGGTTCACCAAAGCACAGCTGTGTGTCACATCAAAGTTTGGCACGGCAACAAGAAGCACGCTGCCATTCCCTGCAACATAAAAATGTTGTAGCAATACTCTCCATTGTCCACCTCTTTAGAATTCAATACAGGCCACCACCATCACCATCACCATCTCATATCCTCCATCACCATCCTATATCCCACCATCACCATCCCAAAAATATCCCTCCATCACAAGCCAACCTTTACTGGCCTTCTTGCACTGGAATGCGGGTTGGTTTGCAGCAAAGTAAACATGAGGACACTCTGACAGAACAAAAGGGTCATCGTCTGCATATGGGTAGCAACCTGCAAAGACAATAAAGCACTGATGCAACACTCATGGTGCCAGCCTATTGTACAAGGTGCTACTACAACACCAATGGTCAACCTATTGTACAAGGTGCTACTACAACACTTATGGTGCCAGCCTATTGTACAAGGTGCTACTACAACACTTATGGTGCCAGCCTATTGTGCAAGGTGCTACTACAATACCAAGGTGCCAATTATTATCAGATGGCCTGTAGTGGGGGTGCGTGTCACCCTCCCACAGGGGGCGGGGCTCACCTAGAGTGTCAGGAGCTGTCGGTGCCATGTGACTCCATTGGAGGGTGCGATGAAGAACTTCCAACCTGTCTGTGAGCGTGCAGAACTTAAAGATGTCGTCCACATTCTGTCCAGAGGTGCCCAGAAATCTGTGCGCACACATGAAGGGTTTGACTAACCAAAGTGGCTCCACCCCTCACCTCAAGCCATCCAGACTGGCCATATAAGGATTGGTGACTCCTGTCAGGTTGTTGAAGCGACTGGCCTGAGGGAACATGCACTTGTGAAGGGGCTGCTGGGGAATGTGGTAGTTGGTCGGATCATGTGATCCTGGCATGAGGTCTACTGGAACACAGCTCTGTTGAGGTGTGTGAGCAGAGGGAGAGAGGAGCAAGGTGAGGAGGGGATGAGGAGAGGGAAGTGGGGAGGGATTTTAACTTACAGCCAGTTGTGCTAGCACATCGTCCAATTCCTTCATAGCATCGATGGTGTCAGCAGAATAGTTCCTGGAGAGATACTTAGTCTGTAGGAGCAAAACTGACAGGTGTGTTGTAGCTATTCACACAGTAGGTTCTCTCTACCTTGGTGTCCTTGACAGTTGCAGTCTTTGTGGGTTTGTCAGTAATTGCATTTCCAGCAACAATGACCCTCACAATATGTGAGCAGAATTCCATGTCCTGTGCAAGCACAACATGGATCACCCCCTTGAATGGTCCCTTGGCCCCTCCCCCCCAATCAATTCCTCCCCTCTTTGAAGTCCCTCCCCCTCAATCAACTCCTCCCCTCCTTAACAGCCCCTCCCCTGACCTTATGGGCTCCGAGCTGACCAGTGACATAATCCACAAACATCTCTATGCTGACTCTGTCGCACCAGGGTGACCCCAGATTAAGTCCTGACACCAGCACCACGTATCTGCAGTAGAACATCTGTCTCCTGACGGTTTAACAAGTCACAAGGTGATTTACTTGTCTTCGTTTAACCCTTTGGGCACACTGGCCAGAGCAGGAAAGGAAAGGTCAGCAAAGCAATGGTCCTTCACTTCAAATAAGCCATTGTTAGTTTCTTCCCCAAATATCCCAATGATAATGCCTTCAAAGAGAGACAGCACAACATCATACTCAATCCCGTTCTCATCTCCCCTCCAACGGTCACCTGTTACGAGCTCATCCTTGGCTATGCTGCCTGTCAGTACAACCCTGGACACCGTATCTTCAACGATCAGCTCATCACTAGTGGCTACATACTTGGCTCGAGCAGGCTGTGGTAGCACCCTGTGCTGCAGAAAGAGCACACACCAGCACTGATCACACCAGCACTGATCACACCAGCACTGATCACACCAGCACTGATCACACCAGCACTGATCACACCAGCACTGATCACATATGCACTGATCACACCAGCACTGATCACTCACACCAGCACTGATCACACCAGCACTGATCACACCAGCACTGATCACACCAGCACTGATCACATATGCACTGATCACACCAGCACTGATCACACCAGCACTGATCACATATGCACTGATCACTCACACCAGCACTGATCACACTCACATTGTCGTTGCTCACACCAACACTGACATGTTTGCACACTCCAGTGATGAATACGTCGTATCCATATGCACAGTATACAATCCACATTACATAGCCCTCACGCCAGTAATGATCAACCTACACCGGCACTTCCTCCACACACATCAGCACACAGCACTAATCACACAAATATCAGCAATGATCAACCTACATCAGCAACCACACCCACAGCACTGTACATGCAGTACCCATGGCAACCTACATCAGCAACCACACCCACAGCACTGTACATGCAGTACACGTGGCAACCTACATCAGCAACCACACCCACAGCTTGCAGTACCCATGGCAACCTACATCAGCACTGATTTCCTTCAGTATACTTGGTTTGAGATCCATCTTCTTGTAGAGTGTCCCCAGAGTCCAACACATCTCCCCTCTTTTAAGTTCCACCAGCCGCCGAAAAGGATAGTTACCTCCACACACACATGGCCACAAGGACAGATATGTAAGTGAGGGGAGTGATATGGCCTGCCATGTTTTACTAGTAGGGTAGCTACAGCCTGATGGTGTATGTGAGTGCGAATATGGATTACGTGCAACGGCCCAGCATGGTATATTTTAGTCCATCATTCAGTGCATTCGATTGAATTTTATATGCTTCTTAGCACGTGCAACATTGCAGTACTGTTGCATACCTAGTGAATTGCAGCAGTGTACATGCTTTATATTTTTATTGTATTGCACTGGCGCAAATACAGGATCCGAAATAATGGGGTGAGGGATTGGTATAGCTTACTCCACTTCTTCTCCGCCACTTCTTTCACTCTGCTTTGCATAATCGACAGTCTGGAAAAGTACACGTTTGCGTACTGCCTTTCATACCGTCGTCTCTCCACCTTCCAGTGGCCGCTGAGGTTCTCATACTCACACGCACGCCTTGAAAACTTTTTCTGAAAAGACTCGTCGCCAAGCATAGGCACGGAAAGCAACTGCTCTTCTTCGCGCCTTCCCGCCATTCGCACCGGATAATTTCATTACAACATGTTTATTTCTTATTAATAACTTGCACATCGATGGAGCGGGACACCATCGTCTTTGCCACTGGCGGTTACGATCATTGCATAAAATTCTGGCAGGCGCACGATGGCCTATGTTACAGAACAGCCCAGCACCCAGATTCGGTACAGCAGCTATGTTTAAAAAAATGTCCAGTTGACTTGTTGAATATTGTGGATCTGTTGTTGTCGTCGTGACACAATCACAGCAGGTGAACTGCCTCGAGGTAACCCCCGACAAGAGGCACGTTGCCTCCGCAGGTAACCCGCACCACAGACGTGTTTGTTCTAATGGCTGTCTGACGTGGAGTTATGTCTTCTCTATTAGGCTATCAAGCCATAAAGATGTATGACGTCAACTCTTCGGAACCGTCTCCAGTGCGTAGACGTTTGTCGATTTACTCGGACCCTAACGCACGCTCACACGATACCCCCTCCCCCCCCCCACACACACACACACGCACTCTAATCAGGTTTATACCTTTGAAGGCCTTACGAAGAACATAAGCTGTATTTGCTTCAGTGAAAATGGCCAATGCATGTATTCTGGTGGAGAAGACTGTATGGCGCGTGTGTGGGACTTGAGGTAGGTAGGTGTGGCAGCTCAAGCAGCATTTCAACAGACCCCCCCCCCCCCCCCCCCCCCCCCCCCATCCCTGCTCTAAGAGGACGGCAGCAACAGTGCCAAAGAGTGTTCCAGGTGAACGCTCCCATCAACTGCATGTGCCTGCATCCGAACCAAGCCACTCTTATCGTGGGGGACGAAAGCGGAACCATTCATGTGTGGGATCTCACTACAGATCACAATGAACAGCTGGTGTGTTGTGTGTGTGTGTGCCATGCTTTTCTTGCCCTCCAGACAAATGCTAACCCTTTTTATACCAGGTACCAGACATGGACATTGCAATTCGCAGTGTGCATATAGACTCTGATGGAGCATATCTGGCCGCTGTCAACAACAAGGTAGGCATTACCGCAACAAAATGGGTGGGCCGGTTCACACCTCTGCCCCTCCCTCTCCTTGTAGGGCACATGCTATGTGTGGAGCCTCTCCAGTGGTGTGGGGACCAATCCCATCACCCTAACCCCTCGCACAAAATTGAACGCACACACCAAATATGCTTTGAAATGCCGCTTCAGTCCCGATTCCACGTACGTTAACCTCATTCATAGCCAGTCATGACACCCTCCCCCCTCCCCAGTCTCCTAGCAACAACCTCGGCAGATGGAACCTGCAAGATCTGGTCAGCTGCAGACTTCAGTCTCACAAACACGCTGGAACAGAAGATGGGGAAATGGGTGTGGGACTGTGCTTTTTCGTGTGATTCACAATACATATTCACAGGTGAGTCACACACCTGTCCTCTGTGACCTGTGACTGGCAATGGTCTCCTCCCCTCCCCTGTCTCCACCTCAGCATCAAGTGACCATGTGGCACGATTGTGGCACGTTAATCGACCCAATCACATCAGGGAATATCAGGGACACACAAAGGCCATCACTGCCATCGCATACAGTGACCTGGCCTGAACTGGTTGAGTGGTTTGTGTGTGTGTGCTCTGTCGTGACATTCCCTAGCGTGGTTACAAAAATATAATGTTAAATTATACACAAAAACAGAGGTGTTGTACATTAAATGTGCCGTAGGGTACAGATTTTTACACATGGGGTTTTGTCCAGAATAGCTAAATATATACATACAACAGATGGTTAAAGTTAACACCACCAAACATGACACTAAGCTGACAAGCAGATTCCATGGGACTATGGCATGGAAAGCAAAAGTTAGGGTCTAAAGATGACATGAGTATCCCTCTGTGACGTGACCTTCATGCATTGAAGTGATCGTACCCTCCAGATGTGCGATGGTTTCCATTGCCACCAGTGAGATCTGAGTACTGTTAGGTGAGAAGACGATAACTCTGGCACACACATAACACCGCAAACATACACATGACAATGTACACTACACACACCTTGGGAGGCTGGTCGTTGAGAGGGATGGATTCTGGATTTGAGCGTGCTGTGTTGCTTCTGTAGTTCCAAGCGTTTGTTGATGACACGCCTCCAGCAGCCAAGTCCCCAAAGGGGTCCAAAATTATCTCCTCATCATCGCTGAAGAGGGAGGGGAGCAGAGGGGCAGTGTGTGTGCGTGTGTGTGTGTGTGTGTGTGTGTGCATGTGTGTGTGTGTGCATGTGTGTGTGTGAGGTTGAATCTATGGATTGGTAAGAATGTCCCCTCACCTTGGGCCTGATATTAGTCCAGCATGGAAGCCACCACAGAACAGTTGAACAATGAGACACACAGCCAGCGTTGCCACCAAGCCAAACTGGACCACAGCATGGAGGCTGAGGGGTGGAGGATGGGAGAATATAACAAGGAGGGGGTAGAGGGGATCTGGGAACAGCAGGGAGAGGGTGGTAGAGGAGAAGGGAACAGAAGGGAGAGGTGGTAGAGGGGATGGGAACAGAGGGGAGAGGTGGTAGAGGGGGAGCAGAAGGGAGAGGTGGTAGAGGGGATGGGAACAGAGGGGAGAGGTGGTAGAGGGGATGGGAACAGAAGGGAGAGGTGGTAGAGGGGGAGCAGAAGGGAGAGGTGGTAGAGGGGAGAGGTGGTAGAGGGGAGAGAGGTGATAGAGGGGAGAGGTGATAGGGAGCGGTGGTAGAGGGAGAGGTGTAGAGGGGAGATGGTGGTAGAGGGGAGAGGTGGTAGAGGGGAGAGGTGGTAGAGGGGAGAGGTGGTAGAGGGGAGAGGTGGTAGAGGGGAGAGGGAGATGGTGGTAGAGGGGAGAGGTGGTAGAGGGGAGAGGTGGTAGAGGGGAGAGGTGGTTAGAGGGGAGAGGTGGTGGTGGTAGAGGGGAGAGGTGGTAGAGGGGAGAGGTGGTAGAGGGGAGAGGTGGTAGAGGGGATGGGAACAGAGGGGAGAGGTGGTAGAGGGGATGGGAACAGGGGGAGGTGGTAGGGGGGATGGGAGGCTTCCACTAATGCTTACATTGCATCATTGCACAGTGACTGCCTGGCTTCTGTGTAATCCTATACAAAGAGAAGGTCAACACTTCAGTCAGTAACAAAAGTACTGCTCACTTTGTTGATAGGTGTGCAGCCAGTCAATGCAATAAGGTTCTGTGATGCATTCTGAGCTATTGTGAATTGTGCCTGAGTTGTGCTCAGGTCCACCTGATCCCACACAGACCCATACGATCATATCCAAAGGCCACAAAACAACACTTAAAACTTACGGCCACCAAATTAACCAGTGTTTGATTAGATAGTATGTAACCTAGCTGTGTTCTTATGTTGATGTTTGCAGTATTAATGCTGCCAATTTGCTATGAGGGTGGGAGAAAGACAAATAAGCACACATGGGAGGGAGAGAGACAAATGAGCACACATGGGAGAGAGAGAGACAAATGAGCACACATGGGAGAGAGAGAGACAAATGAGCACACATGGGAGGGAGGGAGAGACAAATGAGCACACATGGGAGAGAGAGAGACAAATGAGCACACATGGGAGAGAGAGAGACAAATGAGCACACATGGGAGGGAGGGAGAGACAAATGAGCACACATGGGAGAGAGAGAGACAAATGAGCACACATGGGAGAGAGAGAGACAAATGAGCACACATGGGAGGGAGGGAGACAAATGAGCACACATGGGAGAGGGAGAGACAAATGAGCACACATGGGAGGGTGAGAGAGACAAATGAGCACACATGGGAGGGTGAGAGAGACAAATGAGCACACATGGGAGAGAGAGAGAGACAAATGAGCACACATGGGAGAGAGAGAGAGACAAATGAGCACACATGGGAGGGAGAGAGAGACAAATGAGCACACATGGGAGAGAGACAAATGAGCACACATGAGGAGGGAGAGAGGCAAATGAGCACACATGAGGAGGGAGAGAGGCAAATGAAGGCCAATGTACACACAGAGATGCATAAGTAACACAAAAGACACAATTTCACTGGACATACTGACATCATGATTGCAATGGACAACTACACATATGCGCGTATGGGACATATGGACACATGGCTGTACTTACATTTGAAAATGGGTTCGTCTGTGCTGGGCAGGTACTATTGCAGTTCAGATAGTACTCTGTGGACCAGTGGTTTGGAATAAACATCACAAACTGGTAATAACCCAAGCTAATAAGTCACCAGTTTGTGGTGAGGATGAAATTTCGAGGACCACTGTATTTGGATTGTGGCAAATATCTGATGTGACCTATGGGGGGGGGGGGAGTTTTGAGGAGGGAGGAGGAGAAGGAGGAGGAAGAAATAGTACAACACCTCCACATGATATAGTTGTTTTCTACCATTAGTGTTGCAAGACTGCCTCCAACAGCTATCCACGTCAGAAGAGTTGTGAAGAAAAGGATCACAAGCATGCTGTATGTGCGAGTGTAGGTGTTCATGTGCAGATGTGCAATGAGGGTGTTCATGTGAGGGTGTGTGTGTAGGTGTTCATGTGAGGGTGTGTGTAGGTGTTCATGTGAGGGTGCGTAGGTGTTCATGTGAGGGTGTGTGTAGGTGTTCATGTGAGGGTATGTATGTGCAGATGTGCAGAGGGTGTGCGAGTGTAGGTGTTCATGTGAGGGTGTGTATGTGCAGATGTGCAATGAGGGTGTGTGAGTGTAGGTGTTCATGTGAGGTTATGTATGTGCATATGTGCAATGAGGGTGTGCGAGTGTAGGTGTTCATGTGAGGGTGTGTATGTGCAGATGTGCAATGAGGGTGTGTATGTAAAGGTGAGGGTATGGTATGAAGGTGATTGAGGTATAGTAATGTGTGAAGGAGTATAGAGCACAAGGGCACTTACACCACTACGAATGGTACTTTTCTGACCAGCGAAGCTATCAGTATGATGACAAGAACGATACTGACCAATATGAAGTAACCGATCACTGCCCAATGCCTTGAGAAGAGACAGGTCATTTCAACACAATACACAGGCAACATTACACATACCCCCACACACACACACACACACACCAATATGAAGTAACCGATCACTGCCCAATGCCTTGAGAAGAGACAGGTCATTTCAACACAATACACAGGCAACATTACACATACCCCCACACACACACACACACACGTAGACATACACACACACACACACACACACACACACACACACACACACACACACACGTAGACATACACACACACACACACACACACACACACACACACACACACACACACACACACACACACACACACACACACACACACACACACACACACACACACACACACACACACACACACCTTGCTGTCTCGAGGACGTCTAGGCTAGAACTGAACCCTGCATCCCATAGCGAGCCTAAGGTGCCGGAGATGGACTCAAATTCCGTGTTCAATTGATTCCCATAGCTTATTAAATTAATCGATGCAGAAGTAGCATTTGAATTTCCATAAGCAGCAGTCTGTATCCTAGTCAAGGCCATGGTGTTTGTACTTTGATTGAATTTTACTGCCTGAAACAGAACAACCATGGTGAATGTTTCACGTAGCTCTGGAGAGTCACTGTACCTCAAGTGATGCGCTGCTCACAACATTGGAAATGGAGTTGGTGGAACTAATGACAGATGTAATGTCTGTGTGAAGAGCAACTTCGGCCCAGAAGCTCGCCCCTGCCAGAGCGCTGGGGGGGGGGGGGGGGGGGGGGGGGGGGAAGAGACAGCCCATCAATACTCTCTACATGAGCCCAAAGCCGTCAACTTTACATACACAAATAATCATGTTCACCCCTCTCCTCCCCACCCTGGTCACATCCCCACCCTGTGCACACCCCTCTCCTCCCTAACATCCTCCCCACCATCCTCTCCTCCCCACCCTACTGGTCACATCCTCCCCTCCACACTAATTCATACAACTGTTGACACTCATATGGCTACTGTGCAAAACAATGGGGACATCTTTCAGGCCACGCCTCTTCCCCAAAAGAGCCAGCTGCCATTATGTAGAGCACAGCTGCATGTGTGTAAAGGGTACTGCAGCTGCCATGTATAAAGGGTGGTACTAGCTGCTGCCATGTATAACTAGTAGCTGCATGTATAAAGGGTACTGCAGCTGCCATGTATAAGGGGTACTCTATAGCAGCTGCCATGCATAAGGGGTACTCTATAGCAGCTGCCATGTATAAGGGGTACTCTATAGCAGCTGCCATGCATAAGGGGTACTCTATAGCAGCTGCCATGCATAAGGGGTACTCTATAGCAGCTGCCATGTATAAGGGGTACTCTATAGCAGCTGCCATGCATAAGGGGTACTCTATAGCAGCTGCCATGCATAAGGGGTACTCTATAGCAGCTGCCATAGAGCACACGCATTAGTTTAAACTCCAGCTGATGTCAGTATATTTGTATGTGTGAGAGAATGTGTATTTGTGAATTTGCACAGAGACTCTTGAGCCATGTTCTTGTCCCTTGTGATACTCACTAATGAACATCTGTGATAGCCACCAGAGACCATTAACATCACTTGCGTGGCATTAACACTTTCGGTCACCATGACAAGGCCCAGCCTCCAATGGTGTGGTTATCTTTTGAGTGCACACACATGCACACAACACACTTCCCATGTCTATTCCCAAGAGACTATTTTGCATGTTGTAAAATAATTACATGTGTAGTGTGATAACAAAGTTAGTACTCAAGTGGTTTTAGCACATTGCTGGGTACTCTACCACTGATGTGGGTACTCTTGCACTGTGTGGATATTCTAGCACTGTGTGGACATCGGTACTCTAGCACTCTAGCACTGTGTGGACACTGGTACTCTTGCACTGTGTGGGTATTCTAGCACTGTGTGGACATCGGAACTCTAGCACTCTAGCACTGTGTGGACACTGGTACTCTTGCACTGTGTGGGTATTCTAGCACTGTGTGGACATTGGCACTCTAGCACTGTGTGGACACTGGTACTCAAAATGGGGCTTGCCAAGTTACAGCCTATGCTGAGAGAGATACAAGTGGATAATAAATCTGAACAGAACACTTTTTATGTGTGCAATTAAGCTGCTATTCTTAGGATGCTTTCGCACCACACCTTCAAGTACACATGTATTACAAGCATCATACTCCCTATGATATTATATTGCAAGTGCTAGTAGTATGATGACCAAGGACAGTAAGCCCATATTTAGCTCTTGAGTGGGTTTTTTTTTTGCTTACTACGCTGTAAATAGAATATTGCTTCACTCACACAGGCCTTAAATGCTACCGTGTACGCAACAAGATCTCACCAAACCTGCCTTATGTAGCGACACTACTCGCGAAATAGCCACTCCCCTGACAACAATCACACCTACACACAGCACGCCTGGCAACAGTAATGAATAAGTAAAATCCGCACAAGGAGTGCATACACGTACGACGTTGCAATCTTGCTCGTAAAGCAGATTCTACAGGCGCTCGCACAAGTAAATTCCATTTGTCACACGCACGCACACACACACACACGCACACACACACACACACACACACGTACACACAAGCACACGTACACACACATACACACGTACACACAAGCACACGCACACACACGCACACACACGTACACACAAGCATATGAACTTACAGGCAGAACAGCATGAATATGGCTTGCAACACCGCACACGCCCATCTCGAAGTATTCGACTTTCCTCTTTCCACGCCGCAGCAGCAACAGCAGCAGATGAGGATGAAGTACACGGACATGAGAATGAACAGACACACACACACGAGAATGGGTATGCACGCCCATATGATCACCGCCTAAGGCAGGAGAAATAAACCGCTGTAACAAGACAATAGCGTAAAAGAAGAACAAAAACAGACAACGAACGGCGCTGAAATGCTGCATGAGGCGTTTACGCTATGGCTCAACCGGTGTGCTTTCAAATGTTAGTGTTCGTTGCGAAAGTCATAACCTTAACAATATGCGCGATGCCGCCCGACGTTTGTAACACTTCACCATTACCTGGAAATAATTCAATGACACGGAGAAGGCATCCGTACTAGTGTTCAGGTTTATGTCCACATGTGGAATACGGTGGAAAGCTTCGACAAGCGCTCCGGGCGTATAGTTGCTGCCAGCACACGCCATTTAGTAGCTACGTCCTTTTAAAAACGATTTTTGTCAGAAATGGCTTCTACCTAAATTTAGGGTGGAGCTAGCCTTTTGCGCATGCGTGAGTTAAACATCGCTCATGTGTATTATCATATAAACTGTGAACCACAACAAACGGGACAGCTTTCTTCCTGATGTCCTTTCAATGACCACACATAAGGGTGCAAACAATAAACATGCATGAATGCTTGCAGTAGCACAGCAGAAAACGTATGGTTATAACAAGTTATGGCAACTGAACAACTTAGTGATAACTTGGGATATTCGTTATACAAGAGTTATACGATAGTTGTACATGGACCATATCAGATTGTGGTAGTTATAGCAGAGTTATGCCAAATTCTGTGGAAACCTAATGTGTACTTATCCCAATTGTCATAACATGGTATGTCTGTCTCGCAGCATAGTGTTCAGGGTGTCATAACATGGTATGTCTGTCTCGCAGCATAGTGTTCAGGGTGTAAGCCTCATGAAAGGATGGCAGCTGAGTTGGTCCTATCAAAGTGCAGCTTTAATCTCCTAGACTTTGCAAGGCAGGAGGACAGTTTGGAGAATAGGTTCCTCGCCACCCCCCCCCCCTCCCCCTCCCATATCTGAACATTTTGAGTATCTATAACAACTGTTTATTATGTTTTCTGTTTTCTGTTATCAATGCAACTTCATCTTTATCTGCTTAACTCCCACTTCTGAAAGAATCATCATCTAGTAAGTTGGTCTTCCCATGCAACAGTGAGGTGTCCACTTGCCGTGTATCAGGTGTTAGGTTACAACCCCATTTCTAGCTGTATGCTGGCATGAGCTTGGTGACAAGTCTTCACCACAAGGTCCCTCAATTTGTTGTGGCAAAACACAACATCATCATCATGTTTGCATGTGATTGCACAGTGGGCCAAGGCTTTCTGTTAAAGATTTCTATTTCTATTTCTGTGGAAGCAAATAAGAAATGGTCCTTTTGGTAAGCTGCTGGACTCACCTAACACATGAGCGATAAGATGAATCCAAACAAAGATATCAAGCACATTAATGAAGCCATTCTTGCAGAAACCAGTGCTACAATGTTAATCACTTCTAAGTGTAAATATTCAGGGGTGAGTAAAATACCTTCTGGTATATTGAATTTTTCTGGAGTAGTTCTGGTGTGCTGAAGCTAATAAAATGATGTGCACACCTTCTAGTGTACTGGGAAGTGAGATAATTGGTGTACTGGGAAGTGGGTGAGCCACATCTCTTATTGAGACTTCATCAGCCTCGTTGCTCTAGCAACTAACCACAACTCCCAAATCCTGCAGTAGAGACATTCCAAGCCTGATCAGCACAACTTTTGCCATGACCATTTCAAATATATAAGCTCTTGTACTGTAGGGTTACTGTGCAAAGTTTCACTTTCAAAACCCTTCGATTCATTAACAACTTGGAGCGTCCTGTGATTTTGCTCATTGGTATGAATTGTTAGCAATGCTGTAATATTTCATCGATAATGCTCATATTGGCATGATTGATATCAATAAAAAGAATAACAAACATTTATTCGTTACCACCAATAAAATTAATAACTTGGCCCCCTTGTTTGCACTTGTGTTGGAAACGTACTCGGTATTCGTATGTAATAAATGAATTTGTGCCAAACATGTAACACTTGACCATACCGTTACAGACGCTATCATCGCCGTATACTATTGCAACATGCACGCGCGAGACGTCGCGCTTACTTTAAGTACGCGATCAGGCGTGGCACTTTTTAATTGGCTGAGAGGTGAAATGTCTAGCCTGCTGGTCCTGCAGCATCATTTTTGTACCCCAGGACGCCAGATATTTAGATCATTCACATTTTAACTCTTGTTGACCTGTTACCAATAGTACTGGCAGATGTTATAGGCTTAGTGACACTGAGTCCAACAAAGCTTCCAGGGTTCTCCAGCTCAGACTTAGCACCAATACTGGTGTGCTTTGTTCTCCTTAATCCACCTAAACACACCCTTCCAGCCAATGCAAAAGTGAGTTTGCGCGCCTCGCCTGATCTCGCACAGAAGCGTACTAACTTTAAGTAAGTGCGACATCTCGCGCCTGCATGTTGCACGGCGATGATAGCTTTGCGGCGTCTGTGGTCAAGCGGTACTTCGTTACATGTTTGTCACAAATTTATTTATAACTTACAAACAAAACGAATACCGAACTAACTTAAGTAGAAAGAAATCTAAATAGGGGTGTTAGAGAGATATTTGGATATGTGCAAAACAAGGAGCCAAGTTATTAATTTTATTGATGGTAGCATAAATGTTTGACCTTCCTTGTGGTATATGCTTGATATCAACCATGCCAATATGAGCATTATCGATGAAATATTGCAGCATTACTAAAAACTCCTACCAATGAGCAAAATCACACGACGCTCCAATAATTATTAATGAATCAAAGAGTTTTGAAAGTGAAACTTTGCACAATAACTATACAGTACAAGAGCTCTTATTTATAAAAAATTAATCATTATTATTTTTGAAATGGTCATGGCAAAAGTTCTGTTGATCAGGCACCAGTAATGCGGGTTATACCCAATGGAAACATGGATCAGCAGTCTCCAAATGACAGGTGGGGTCACCAAATGACAGGTGGGGTCACCAAATGACAGGTGGGGTCTCCAAATGACAGGTGGGGTCACCAATGACAGGTGGGGTCGCCAAATGACAGGTGGGGTCGCCAAATGACAGGTGGGGTCACCAAATGACAGGTGGGGTCTCCAAATGACAGGTGGGGTCACCAAATGACAGGTGGGGTCACCAAATGACAGGTGGGGTCACCAAATGACAGAGAAGAAGTGCTTAGGTGGTTGCTGTTAGATCCAGATGGGCTCCAAAGTTGTCCCTGTGCCTATCACACCATGGGGGAAACCATTTAATACTAATTGAGATCGTTTCCGCGAAAAGGGCCGTAACGCATGTTTTTTCAAGATTTCAATATATATATATTTAGAAGTCTGAAATGTTCGCTACACGATGCTTCTTACGCACTGAGAATCGGAGTATCTGTCATGGAGTTGTAAGGCTCTGAATATGTAATTAGCCATACATTTCAACGCAAGCGTTACATTTCTATTGCGCGTACTGGACATTTTATAATGTTATGCGTTAGGTTCCTTTTCGCGGAAACGATCGCAAATATGTCCACGTGAGCACTTCAGTGTGTTAGCTCCATGAAAACGTGCAAATTTATGATGTATTTGCAGCATGCATATCCTCACACTCACACACCACACCTAATCACCACATACCAATAAGACAGAGGGATACACAGATTACTTAATGTCCTTAAACAAAAAGGTCAATAGTAATGGTTATACTGATATCCGTCATGAAAGTAAACCCTTATAAAGATGAACAATATGATGATGGTCAGGGCAAGGAGAAGAGAGGCAATGGACCACTTGTAGGCTGCCTGTGATGCCCTCACAGCTCCACGATAGTCTCCATTAGCATAGCGTCTGTTCACCTGGAAACAGATGAAGGTACGTTGTAACAGTGCCCTACCACACTCCCACCACTAACCTCCAGTGACTGCCAAATGGCTATGACCCCCAGGGGGAACCCCACACAGAGGATAGCAAGGATGGAAAGACAGCGATGGTCGTTAGGTCGAGTGTTGTTCGGATTGTCAGCATCAATGACTACCATGTGCGTGCCTGTGGGCTGTGAGGGGGAGTGGCCACAGGTGGGGGACAGAATGAATGATGTGCTGTGAGGATGACCAAAGGAATGGCCACCCTCACAGCAGATACACATACAAGCACACACGCGCACACACACGCACACACACACACACACACACACACACACACACACACACACACACACACACTGTATAAACACTCAGCTAAGGTGTCCATACACCCAACTAGGTGTTCAATAAACACAGCTCGGTGAAACACAGCTCGGTGCTCATTTTTTATTACATGGCAATGTAACCTGCAAATACACAAGTGAGGTCTGTCACTACAGGAGATAAGGTGATCATTACACTTCATTAGAGGAGATAAGGGTGACCATTACACTTCACTAGAGGAGATAAGGGTGACCATTACACTTCACTAGAGGAGATAAGGTGATCATTACACTTAATTAGAGGAGGTAAGGGTGACCATTACACTTCACTAGGGGAGATAAGGGTGACCATTACACTTCACTAGAGGAGATATCATCCTGCCTTGATTTCTCTCGTTCCAAATCCACTGTTCCACCATGTAATGTCCGCTCACGAGTTACACATACGCACACACGCAAACACACACATTTAACGAGCTGCTGACTTACATCTCGTACAAGCACGCCTTGTCTGCCGTCTTGTAAGAGTACAGGGAAGGGCTTGTCAGTGTACGCAGGTGGGTGTGCGTTGTATTCCGGAGGGGGGCCGAGGGGGACAGTTTCCAAAGGCGGGAAGTAAGTCATCGAAGGAACAGAGACAGACACTGGCACAGCATCCGCAGAAGAACGGGAAAGAGGAGGTGTAAGCTCTTCTTGATCCTTCTCTTCCTTGGTAAGTAAGCTTTGCGATTCCTCCATCGCAAAGTTGTTTTAATATGACGTGTGGGGAAATAGACTAATTTGTTGCATAAACGAATCTTCGCACGTGAGACAGTTGATAGCCAGTCCTGCAGAGGGATACAAGCTCCTGATCAAAGATGTCCGACAAACCGAAAGGTGAGTTAGGCACGAGGGCGGGTACTAACTCGACGTTGATCTGATCCCTCCTCCCATCAAAGTGATGGATCTGTCGAGGACAAAACCAAAAATCAAAGGTCCTCGGCTCCCCATTCAATCTCCTACCCCTACGACTCCCATCAGCGTACCTTTTATTCACGCTTCAACACCGCCTCATGCGCCGTTAGTGATCGACACTGAGGGTTCTGTGTGTGTGTGTGTGTTGTGTGTATGTGTGTTGTGTGTATGTTTGTGTGTATGTGTGTGTGTGTGTGTGTGTGTGTGTGTGTGTGTGTGTGTGTGTGTGTTGTGTTGTTTTTCCGCAATGGGAAGAGGAGAGTGAAAATTAACTACGGACGCGTGTGAAGGGATTGGAGGGAAAATGGGGTTAGTCGCGTGCTTCCCGCGCTAGTACACCCGTGGCCTCGCAACCGCAGCCCGAACAGCTGGGCTTTGCAACTGCAGAGCTGGAGAGACTGCACTTTGCCGACAAGGTCTGTTTTTCAACCATCTATACATGCACGCACGCACGCGCACACATGTACTCTAGCTTACAATACGCATATACGGTACACGAACACACACATACGCATGCTCAATACACACATACGCATGCTCAATACACACATGGATACACACGCACATGCACACGCACACATACACATGCAGGAGTACAAGGTGTTTGCGGAGGACCTTCAAGAAGTGGGACACATCGGTGTAGGCAACTACGGGACTGTGTTGAAGATGCTGTTTAAGAAAACAGACACAGTGATGGCAGTGAAGGTCCGTCAGCTAGTTTCATTGTTTTCTGTTTGTGCCTTGCCTGTTTGTGAGACCGGAGAATAGATATTTTCTTCATTACAACCCCGTGTGTAGAAAATACCAGTGCGAGACCTCAGACAGACGGAGAAGAAGGAGATCATGGAGATCGCCATAGTGATGAAAGCAGGGCAGTTTCCTTACATCGTGGAGTTTTACGGATGCCTGATCAGAGATGTGAGATAAACACTCGCCTGCGCAATGTATGCACCACATCTGTAGAGCTCTTATAGCACAACACAGGTACACACGTGCACACATGTACACACGCTCATAGGCACATGTACACACTCACATGTACACACTCACATGTACACACGCACATAGACACACGCACATAGACACACATACACACTCACATGTACACACTCACATGTACACACTCACATGTACACATGCACATAGACACACATACACACATGTACACACGCACATAGTATGCATACGTTACTGTGCTTGCAATGCCTTTACACATTATGCACGTGTAGAGTGAGAGAGACTATTGCATGGTTATGATGCCTTCTTCCATGATGAAGTGGTCTGTGACTGCTCAATAACATGCTAGCCTATGATCAGCCATTCCATTTTGGAATGTAAACTGCTCCAAGTTAGTGCCAAAATCAAGTGCGGTGTGGATGGACTTGTACAGTGTAGAATCTTTAACAAGCCACACGTGTCTTGTTAAAGATTCGACATTACATTACAATCAGTAGTGACTGCATTTTTCTCAAACCACTTACGTTTAAATGGAGGAGGTAGTATGGACAAGAGTACGCACAAGGAGAGTGCAACCAACAGAAATGGATTTTGGTGATCAGAAAACTAACCAGCATCCGATGTTTATGCCAAAACACAGCAATTAAACTGGGGGGGGGGGGGGGGGGGGGGGGGTATCCATGACTCACTTAATATAACATGATGTTGTAACCATAGCGATGTCTTGCTTGACCATTGCACCTCATACAGGGGGATGTCTGGATATGTATGGAATTGATGGACTCCAGCATGGACAAGGTCTCAGAGCTGGTCTACAACCAACTGAAAGCAATACATTCCTGAGGACATACTGGGCAAGATGTCTGTCTCTGTGAGTGAGGTGGATGGGTCTGTATTGTAATGCCACGCCCCCTCACATGTTAGGTGGTTGAAGGCACTCCACTCCTGAAGCGCGAGCTGAAAATCATCCAAGAGGTATGGG
>JABACO010000020.1:482053-489765 GCA_013339895.1 Ephydatia muelleri | reverse complement strand
TGGAATGGAGGTTCGCATGTGATGCTAGTGGAATGGAGGGTCTGCATGTGATGCTGGTGGAATGGAGGGTCTGCATGTGATGCTGGTGGAATGGAGGGTCTGCATGTGATGCTAGTGGAATGGAGGGTCCTGCATGTGATGCTAGTGGAATGGAGGGTCCTGCTGTGATGCTGGTGGAATGAGGGTCCTGCATGTGATGCTAGGGAATGGAGGGTCCTGCATGTGATGCTAGTGGAATGGAGGGTCCTGCATGTGATGCTAGTGGAATGGAGGGTCTGCATGTGATGCTAGTGGAATGGAGGGTCTTGCATGTGATGCTGGTGGAATGGAGGGTCCTGCATGTGATGCTAGTGGAATGGAGGGTCCCTGCATGTGATGCTAGTGGAATGGAGGGTCTGCATGTGATGCTGCTGGAATGGAGGGTTCTTGCATGTGATGCCGCTGGTGGAATGGAGGGGTCCTGCATGTGATGCTAGTGGAATGGAGGGTCTGCATGTGATGCTAGTGGAATGGAGGGTCGCATGTGATGCTGGTGGAATGGAGGGTCTGCATGTGATGCTGGTGGAATGGAGGGTCTTGCATGTGATGCTAGTGGAATGGAGGGTCTGCATGTGATGCTGGTGGAATGGAGGGTCTGCATGTGATGCTGCTGGAATGGAGGGTCCTGCATGTGATGCTAGTGGAATGGAGGGTCCTGCATGTGATGCTAGGGGAATGGAGGGTCCTGCATGTGATGCTGGTGGAATGGAGGGTCTGCATGTGATGCTAGTGGAATGGAGGGTCCTGCATGTGATGCTAGGGGAATGGAGGGTCCTGCATGTGATGCTAGTGGAATGGAGGGTCCTGCATGTGATGCTAGTGGAATGGAGGGTCTGCATGTGATGCTAGACTTGCGCAATTCCCAAGGGCCCAGGCTATAGTGTCCCAAGCTTTATGAGGCCGCTCTACTAAGGCATCTGAGAGAGTTCTAACCAGTTTCAATTGAACGGTGTCGTATTGAGCTTATTGGGAGCAGGTGCTGATGTGAGGATCTGATGTCTAAATCATGCAAGTCCCAATGATTAAGACTTACTGTGACTTATCGTATGTAGCAAGCATTCCTAAGTATCTGAAACACTTAGTAGAGAACACCAGCAAGGTTTCAACTGTCCAATCAAATTGCATTGTTATTTGTTATCTTACTAGGTCTTTATTCCACTGTCCAGGTGTTGTTAAACATTATAACCAGTTTCACTGTTGTACTGGGGGCGGGTCCTGTGTCTGTTCTGATCCCTTTACAGATGTCAAGCCATCAAACATCCTGTTCAACAGGAAGGGAGAATTCAAGCTGTGTGACTTTGGGATCTCTGGAAGGCTGGTCGACTCCATTGCCAAGACAATGGAAGTTGGTTGTAGACCATACATGGCTGTAAGTCCCCAGACCCATGCAACCCCAGTCCCCAGGCTCACTCCATTCCTGCTTATAGCCGGAGAGGATTGACCCCCGGAGGGCAGAGTACGGATATGCCATCCAATCAGACGTCTGGAGCTTTGGAATTACTCTGGTATGCAGTGAGTGGGTGGAGCCATTGTGGGAGGGTGGAGCCACTGCTCACATGAGCACCTCTAACACAGTTGGAACTGGCTTTGGGATCGTTTCCTTACGGGAAATGGACGACAATCTTTGACCAGCTGAATGCAGTGGTCAACGGCCCCCCACCTCGGCTACCTAGCAATGAAAGATTTTCAAATGAGTTACTTGATTTCTCTGCAGCATGGTAAGACACCCATCCTATGGTGTACGCTGTCATGCAGCACATGGTAAGACACCCATTCTATGGTGTCATGCAGCATGGTAAGACACCCATCCTATGGTGTCATGCAGCATGGTAAGACACCCATCCTATGGTGTCATGCAGCATGGTAAGACACCCATCCTATGGTGTACACTGTCATGCAGCACCCATCCTATGGTGTACACTGTCATGCAGCATGGTAAGACACCCATCCTATGGTGTCATGCAGCATGGTAAGACACCCATCCTATGGTGTACGCTGTCATGCAGCATGGTAAGACACCCATCCTATGGTGTCATGTAGCATGGTAAGACACCCATCCTATGGTGTACACTGTCATGCAGCACATGGTAAGACACCCATCCTATGGTGTCATGTAGCATGGTAAGACACCCATCCTATGGTGTCATGCAGCATGGTAAGACACCCATCCTATGGTGTCATGCAGCATGGTAAGACACCCATCCTATGGTGTCATGCAGCATGGTAAGACACCCATCCTATGGTGTCACGCAGCATGGTAAGACACCCATCCTTTGGTGTACACTGTCACGCAGCATGGTAAGACACCCATCCTATGGTGTCATGTAGCATGGTAAGACACCCATCCTATGGTGTCATGCAGCATGGTAAGACACCCATCCTATGGTGTCACGCAGCATGGTAAGACACCCATCCTTTGGTGTACACTGTCACGCAGCATGGTAAGACACCCATCCTATGGTGTCATGCAGCATGGTAAGACACCCATCCTTTGGTGTACATTGTCATGCAGCATGGTAAGACACCCATCCTATGGTGTACATTGTCATGCAGCATGGTAAGACACCCATCCTATGGTGTCATGCAGCATGGTACGACACCCATCCTATGGTGTCATGTAGCATGGTAAGACACCCATCCTATGGTGTCATGCAGCATGGTAAGACACCCATCCTATGGTGTACATTGTCATGCAGCACATGGTAAGACACCCATCCTATGGTGTCATGCAGCATGGTAAGACACCCATCCTTTGGTGTACATTGTCATGCAGCATGGTAAGACACCCATCCTATGGTGTCATGCAGCATGGTAAGACACCCATCCTTTGGTGTCATGCAGCATGGTAAGACACCCATCCTATGGTGTCATGCAGCATGGTAAGACACCCATCCTATGGTGTCATGCAGCATGGTAAGACACCCATCCTATGGTGTCATGTAGCATGGTAAGACACCCATCCTTTGGTGTACATTGTCATGCAGCATGGTAAGACACCCATCCTATGGTGTCATGCAGCATGGTAAGACACCCATCCTATGGTGTCATGCAGCATGGTAAGACACCCATCCTTTGGTGTCATGTAGCATGGTAAGACACCCATCCTTTGGTGTACACTGTCATGCTATCAGTGAATAGTAATTATTTCTAATATAAGTTCTATTAATGTGGAAACACATTATGTGTTTTAAAAAAAAACAAGAGCTATTCAAATTATGCAATATATCTCTTTGTGGCACTAGTTGCTGATAGATTCTGTCCACTCAACTCAGACCTCTCTTGTTTGGGGAATGGAGATCTTTTCAGGGTTTCAAATGATAAGATTTGTACTATCCATTCTCTGGATTATGATAATGAAAGCTGTAAATAGGTAACAATGATTTCTAGTGTGACAAACTAGCCACAACTCATTGGTATTGAATAGTGCACTTCAATTAGAATTAACTTGGAATTTATATCTAATCATCAGCCTCACCAAAGATGACACGAAGAGGGCTGACTATGCATTCCTCGAGGTAACTAGCCCCGCCCCCTGTAATTATGGTCATGTGATCCTCCATGTACACACACATTATAGCAAACAGCTTTCTTCAAAAGATATGAAACCACCAATGTAGACGCAGCCTCTTGGTACAATTCCATCCAAGAGAAGGTCACCTGATCAAATCAATAGAATTTTTTTTTTAGAGTACTTTTATTCTTACTTTGTGTCAAATAACTTTTTCATTGTTTACAATTTCTTGTGTCACAATTTTTTTTTTGTATGGAATTTTCACAATAATATGATTTCACCCGTGATGTGCTATATTATAATGAAAGGTTGAAGGTTGGTGTGTTCGATTGTTAACACACAGGGATTGTTCTCAGGGCAGTGGTTGAATATCTGGCTGTATCCACCTGCAAGAAAAGAAAGATTGAAACATATTCACGTATGCACACACATAAACACACATACACACACAGAGACATGCACACACACACACACACATGCACACACACATGCACACAGACATGCACACACACACACACACATGCACACACACATGCACACACACATGCACACAGACATGCACACAAACAAACACACAAACACACACACACACACACACACACACAGATGCACACCTCTTCTTTGCTTGGTCTGATCCCAGTGCGTGCTCTGAGTAGTACTTGTAAATCAGTTTAGAGTCTGACAGTTGTGGGTTGGCCTGGAGAAATTCCTCAAATGTGTGTGGTCTACCTTGAAACTGAAGGTAACAATTGGAGTAATTATTAAACTGAGTGCAGCATAACTGATAATCATAAACTGAGTGCAGCATAACTGATAATTATTAAACTGAGTGCAGCATAACTGATAATTATTAAACTGAGTGCAGCATAACTGATAATTATTAAACTGAGTGCAGCATAACTGATAATTATTAAACTGAGTGCAGCATAACTGATAATCATAAACTGAGTGCAGCATAACTGATAATTATTAAACTGAGTGCAGCATAACTGATAATTATTAAACTGAGTGGTGCAGCATAACTGATAATTATTAAACTGAGGAAAGCATAACTGATATAATCCATCTTACCTGTTGTATAGCCCAGTCAATCATATGGATGAAGAAGACTGTTACTGTGTCATTGTACACATTCTTTATCTGTGAATGTTGTGCCATTTTAGTTACATGCCCATACATGGTGTGAACATACCAACCTTCCCTTTGTTCTGCTCTGTATACTTCTGTATACCATATCTGTGTAGTTTTAATACATGATAGCATTATATGTAATAATGGTTAGCTCACTTAATAAGTGGCATAGCCTCCTGCTTCCCATGTTCGACCAGATAGTTCCATGCCATACGTATATGGGCCTAACAGGAAGTACACCAGACCAGATAGTTCCATGCCATACGTATGTGGGCCTAACAGGAAGTACACCAGACCAGATAGTTCCATGCCATAAGTATGTGGGCCTAACAGGAAGTACACTAGACCAGATAGTTCCATGCCATAAGTATGTAGACCTAACAGGAAGTACACCAGACCAGATAGTTCCATGCCATAAGTATGTGGGCCTAACAGGAAGTACACCAACTTCCTCTCAAACCTATTTCACTCTTTATACAAGATCCAACCAGTTAATGCATGCACCTTAACACTAACAAACAACCCAATTAATGCACACAGTATGATATGGCTTCAACCGACTCCTCTCTAGGCTCTCATCCTGTCTCTCTCCTCCCCATCCAGTATCTCTTCCCCACACCATCTCTCTCCTCCCATCCAGTCTCTCTTCCCCACGCCATCTCTCTCCTCCCCATCCTGTCTCTCTTCCCCATGCCATATTATCCCTAATTCAATACTTCATGTGTCCAGTCTTCTGTTGCCAAGGTGACGTCTTCAAAGGCTTTCATGAAAGCATGGTCCCCCACTGTTCTATATGATCTGCAGCACACACCACACACACACACACCACACACGCACACCCACACCCACACACACACCACACACACACACACCACACACGCACACACACACACACCACACACCACACCCACACACACACACACACACACAACTTTAATTATGCACAGAATGATACAATACTATTTTACAGGTCACTTCTCCCTCACCCCACCTCACAGGTCACTTCTCCCTCACCTCACCTCACAGGTCACTTCTCCCTCACCTCACCTCACAGGTCACTTCTCCCTCACCTCACCTCACAGGTCACTTCCCCCTCACCTCACCTCACAGGTCACTTCTCCCTCACCTCATCTCACGGGCTTCTCCCTCACCTCATCTCACGGGTCACTTCCCCCTCACCTCACCTCACAGGTCACTTCCCCCTCACCTCACCTCACAGGTCACTTCCACCTCACCTCACAGGTCACTTCTCCCTCACCTCATCTCATGGGTCACTTCTCCCTCACCTCACCTCACAGGTCACTTCCCCCTCACCTCACCTCACAGGTCACTTCCCCCTCACAGGTCACTTCTCCCTCACCTCACCTCACAGTTCACTTCTGGGTCATTCCATGTCAGATCACCCAATGACCCTTAAGCCTAGTTCACAATATGACGCAAGAGCCCGCGATGCGACGCGATGGTTGTCGCAGGAATAGAATAAATTTCTATTCCTGCGACGCGATGCGACGTCGCAGCGATAAACCACACCTAAACCACGCCCGATACTGGTACGTTATTAAAAAGTGACGGCCGAGCCCAGTGCAGAACTTTTTTTCGACGCATCGCGGGCTCTTGCGTCATATTGTTCAGAACTAGGCTTTAGTTTATAACACTGCAGCCTCTCAGAATTAGATGAAATTTGGTATAAATGTTTAATATCAATGGGAAAGTTATCACACCAATTATCACCTTTTGTGATGAATTAGATTAGAAGATAATTAATTTTTAATTTTTATATACCTTTCTGACTTCTCAACACTTGCACCCCCCTTTCGTATTAAGAGATGGTCCAAACATATCGTGTAAGGTATCATTTTGAAGCTCAGAGCATGACACATCACACGGTATTTTTACTTCAATGCTATGGATAACAAAGGTACTATTATTGTGCAATTAAACAATTAACCTTGTGCTGCTAAAAAGGGACAGGTAGTTATTAAAAATGCCACCATTTCCCAGAAAGCCCTACCATTCTAGATCATAAAGAAATTATAAATACGATGGCAAATCATGCTGTTAACCTACCATACATTTTCCTAGGAAGACTATTTTTTCAAAAGGTTTGATTTCAAGGCCAATGTGGCATTGCGAGGCTTCATGTGTTAATTTATTCATGATTTCTGCACACTTTTGGTATTAAATGTAAACAGAACATAGGCGCATGAAGCCTTACGTGGCAAATAAACAGCTGAGCGCTTCCTGTTCTGCAATAACGCGTGTCGTGCATTTGAAATCGTGCAGCTTTGGAACCCTTGGAAAGTGCTTTGCCATTACATACACTAAAGTCCAAACGGTGCGCACAGTTTCCAGTGATGAGATCGAACTTCTTTCGTTGCGTTCCAAGTTGGCTTCGACTGATATTTGTGACATTTGTTCACATCATGAGCAAGAGTACCTGCACAAGTACTCTGTTCTACAGAGAAAGTGCTGCAATGTCTTTGATCAGCACAAAGACTGCAAGCCACGAACGAAGTCACTAAGGGAGATCACTAGTGAGTGTAGGGCAAGTGCGCTGAAAAGTGGGCATCTCCCTTGTTCCAGGAGACAAACTTTGCTCATTGTCCAGGACAAATTGTCCGTCCAAGCTCCTGAAGAGTTCCCCACAGTTGTTGATTTACCAATTCCTGGTCCACCAACATCTTATTTGAACGAAGAGCTCCCTTTGTCTGCTTCCACCGAATCTACTTCTGATGACAGTGTTGTTCATGGAGTAGATATTGAGGAAGTTATTCACTATTTAAACCTCACTCCAGTGAAGCGTGGTAAGGTTGAACATTTCAGTACTAACCACACCAGCAAGGGAACACAGAGGTATCATCGCTATGTTCCACAATCAACTAGCACCCTATAGCAGTGCATAAAATATCCTCTGGAGAGAGGACTGCTGTAGTTAGTATTGTGGGGTCATTGCAGATTGATACCTCTGATGTGACCAAGGGCAGCTACATTGCATGCATGTACGATGACGAGGTCTGGTTTGGCTGTAGAG
>JABACO010000020.1:462053-477053 GCA_013339895.1 Ephydatia muelleri | reverse complement strand
TGGAGAGGTCTGTGAGAGGAGGGATGGAGAGGTCTGTGAGAGGAGGGATGGAGAGGTCTGTGAGAGGAGGGATGGAGAGGTCTGTGAGAGGAGGGATGGAGAGGTCTGTGAGGAGGGATGGAGAGATCTGTGAGAGGAGGAATGGAGAGGTCTGTGTAAGGAGGGATGGAGAGGTCTGTGAGAGGAGGGATGGAGAGGTCTGTGAGAGGAGGGATGGAGAGGTTGTCTATGAGAGGAGGGATGGAGAGGTTGTCTGTGAGAGGAGGGAGGAGGGATGGAGAGGTTGTCTGTGAGAGGAGGGATGGAGAGGTTGTCTATGAGAGGAGGGATGGAGAGGTGTAGGTTAAACCAGTATATTCTTACCCTCACAGCTAATTCGCATCATCAAACTCTTGGGAACAGATAGAACTAAGCTGGAGGAGCAACTCACAGCCAACACTCTCTTTGACACAATTGCAGAGATGGTGCAAGAAGGATGCCCAAGGGGTGCCACTGTGCGAAGGTACGTACCCAGGCCAAGTATGACATCATGCATTGGAGATAGCTATTACATCATCTGTCCTGCCCTCTCTAAGGGATGTGGATCTAGACCTCACCAGGTTTGCCATTGGCATTGGCATTCCTCCATCTTGCTCTGGATCCATTGTCAAGGTACTAGAGGCTGTTTAGCAACATCCCTTTCCCTCCTCCCCATCACCACACCCTCCTCCCCATCACCACACCCTCCTTCCCCACTCATTTTCTCCCTACAGTGTAGCTACATTGTGGATGTTGACGTTCACATTCCCTGGGCACCAGACATTGAAGTTAGGCACATGCTAACCATCAGACCGCCTACAAACACCATGGTATGTGTTCCTCCATGTGTGTGTGTTGTGAGGTAAGGGCTCATACCCTCCACAGTGGAGCGATTGGAGACCTCCCAGCTGGATTTCTAACTGTACACAAGTTCCAGTGCTGGGACCATGTTCTGTGCCACCAGACATCACCAGTAACTAGGGGGAGAGGGTGGGGTTATATTTGGAGTGTCCTGGGGAAGAGGACAGGGTGTGTGGGTGGGGTTATATTTGGAGTGTCCTGGGAAAGAGGACAGGGTGATGTGTGTCATCTCACTTCCCATAGGTTCTCACACGTTCAGCGGTATGCCTGGTTTCCAACCACTCTTATAACACTACGGCAACAGATTGGGGGTGTGGCTTGAGAACAGAGCAGCAGAGATATTTCTGGTGGAGGCATTTCATTTTGTGTGTTGTATGGGAAACATTTGTATGTTCGAATTTTGTAATATTTATTAACTCTGAAACCAACTGAACTGCCAGACACACATCATGTGACGATTGCATGGCAACACCAGGCCACAGTAGTATATCACATGACAACCACATGACAGCTGCAATCAATAGTGTGTGCATCACATGGCTGTCACATGATCATACAAACCCAATAAATGAACTGAGACAGGACAATAAAATGCATAGAAACAGTAAAGAACGTCCAAAAAAAAGAAAAAAAAGAAAAAAAGAGTGAACATTAAAATACACACACAGACATACACGTACATACACACACATATACACATATTTCGGTCTTAGAGAACGGCTTGCTTCTTTTCAGTAGAATAGATGTAGATGAAACCATCCAAGCCACCAGCTGCTAGCCACACCTGGACAGGAGACCATTCCAAGACACACACACACACACCCAATCACAATGCGAGGCGACCACAACACACACTCTGTCACTAGGGAGGAGGCTACGAAGATAGACATTACTGTATTTCTCAAAGCTGACATGGCCACCCCCCCACACACACACATTCCCCCCCCCCACACACATGGATGACAGAGTTAGGAGAGGCTAAAGGACATGTGTTCCCATCCCATAAGTACCTATGACACACATTCTTATGCATGTACAATTCACTCATGAGCTCCACCCCCTCCCCCCACACCCCCTCTCCCCCACATACCTTGTATGGATGGAAGGCTAGGCACTTGGGTTGGGCTATCTTCTGTCCCATGAAGCCATCAACGTACTTGATCACATTCAGCTCCTCCATCCCTCCAGAGCCCACGTGGAATATCTTGATGGAGGGCTGGGGAAGGGCACTAGGGGACACAGGAGGAACATTTAACCCTCACCCACCCCCTTTACACGCTCACCAAGCCAGCAAGGGGGCCCTGGGATGAATGCCACACACACTGACAGTGCGGGAGCTCAGGTTGAAGGTCTTTGCACCACTGTAGGAGATGGCCGGGTCCCATAGCTTCACCTCTCCGCTGGTGCTGCATACGGTGGAGATGAACTTCATTTAATGCACACCTGCCATATCGATGTGTGAACCCCAAGTCACATACCACCATGCCTATACTTCACGCCACCATCCCACACCTATCAAGACCAGAGATTGCTATCAGGCCTGCAAGCACTCAACTGAAGTGTGACAATTGCATCTCATTGCAGCGTGCAATCACATTCTTGCCACAATTCCTACAAACTATCGCGCCTTCTCATAATCCTACATAACAAATCTTCTGACTCCTCCCCCTCCCCCCCCCCCCCCCACAGTCAAAACAGGTAGGCTCACAGACCTGCAAGAGAGAAGACGTCTGTTCTGGCTGTAGGTCTGCATGCTGATACACGTGATCCAAGTGGTGTGTTCCTGCAGTGTGTGTACAACACTGCTGGTGCACACAACATATTCACAACACAGATGATGATCCCCCCCCCCCCCCCCCCCCTTCCCCCAGCACCCCCGGGGGGCAGGGTCATTACCTGTTATCAGGGGGGAGGCGTCTGTCATACATCTTGATCGAGCCATCCCCAAACCCGGCGATGCAGAGGGCTGGGTCCTCCATACTGGAGGCCAAGGTGGTGACGCAACTCTCCACTCCCGTGGGCATGTCGTGCACTTTCATCTCCTTGTGTGTGTCCCAGATGCGAATGTGTTTGACGTTCCCTGAGGCATAGAGGAGACCTGTGGACTGCTCCCAGTCCAGAACCATGCCCCCTTTGGCCGTGGGGATCATGTCCGTGAGGCCGCGCCACGCCGTTACCAAGGTGGGTGTGGTCTCACAGTACCCTCTCCACACACATACAGAGCCATCGTCTGATTGGATGGGAAGGGGAGGTGAAGGGTGAGAGGGGGACAGTGGGGTCACTTACCTAGTCCAGTAAGGAGGAGTGAGATGTCGTGAGGGTTCAAGAACTCAGTAGCTGTGATCTTCCCCATGTGATTGGGTAGGTTGGGTTGTGTGCACACCTTCTTGCCCTCCTCCACATCCCACACACTGTGGTGTGTGTGTGCATGTGTGTGTGTGTGTGCACGTATATGATCATGGTAGATGAGGTCAACGCTGCATTAAACCTACACACTCAAAGGACAGTAATGACCTCACTATATTGAAGCCCACCTTGGCCCCCTCCCCCCCCAGTCCATCAAACTCACCTCCACGATTTCCTGTACATGACGGCCAGATGAGGTGTGTATGGGTGAAACCTGAGCAGAGCTGGTTGGTGCTCCTCGTTGCTAACGAACAGGGGCTCACTCAGTTTGCACTTGGGGGCCAGGCAGTGCTTGTAGCTCTCCTCGCGTATCAGATGGTTGCGAATGAAGCGATACTCTCTCTGAAGATAGCTGTCTCCTGCCTTGTCACACTCACTAGGAGTCTGTGCAAAAAGAACGCACCACACTTCAATGGCTACCACACACTCAATGGCTACCACACACACACCACTTCAATGGCTACCACACACACACCACTTCAATGGCTACCACACACGCACCACTTCAATGGTTACCACACACGCACCACTTCAATGGTTACCAACGCACATATACATGTATCAAGCAAGTTTTTGAAGGTCCTAATAAAGAGCCACTTGCTACTACATCACAAAGACCTTGCAGAGGTAACCCATACATGCACCCACACTCACCACACACATACCACACATGTACATACCCACACACACACACACACACACACACATACACACACACACACACACACACACACACACTTCATACTTACTCTTGTTAGAGAGTGTGCAAAATACTTGCAACACCAGTCTCCAAAACCAGTTTCCTTCACGTTGAGCTGGTTTCCTGTGTCCACAGATCCATTGTCATCATCATCTTCATCATCCACCTCCTCATCACTCTATGTTGAAATGGGTGCATGTGAGGTCATGTGACTGTCACATGAGGACACCAATATCAGAGATAAGGGCTGGCAACTCAATTACTGCAACGTGAAACTGTGTTTATTTCAAACACATGAAACCACTCATTCCTAAAATGCTCCAGCATTCTATATAATGCTCTCCTTACCTCGTCGGGCCCCTTGTTGTGACTGAAGACGGCAGGCTTGGGCTTTGGTGGTCTGGGGACATGGGGACCCGGAGCATGGAATGGAGACATGTCCTGAGTGGAAGCACTGTGTTGAGGTGTCCGAGGTGGCCTGGGAACCAGACAAGAGCCGTGAGATATGACTAACTCATACCACCACCCACCTGTACACTACCACATGCATAGAGTAGTGATAATATATGCTAAGACCACACACACACATGCACACACACATACACACATGTACACACACATGTACACACACACATGTACATAAACACGCATGTACATACACACATGTACACACACATGTACACACACATGTACACAAACACGCATGTACATACACACATACATGCACACACATGTACACACACATGTACACACACACATGCACACACACATGTACACACACACATGTACACACACATGTACACACACACATGTACACACACATGTACACACACATGTACACACACATGTACACAAACACACATGTACATACACACATACATGCATACACATGTACACACACATGTACACACACATGTACACACACACATGTACACACACATGTACACACACATGTACACACACATGCACACACACATGTACACAACTCACTTGGGCTTTCTCAAGGTAGAGAAGCTGGACACAGCAGGTGGGACGGGCTGCTCCTTGGGTGACATACCAGGGGAGATGATCCCAATATTCTTGACCACTGCACCATGACGAAGCTGTTCAACATAATTCCATTAACCTCTGAAGCCCCTCCCCTTCACCATGACAAAGCTGTACCCCCTGAAGCCCCTCCCCTCACCCCACTGGGACTCACCCTGTCCCTCACTTCCCCAATGATGTTGTGTGCCATGGTGGCCACATCAGGGAATGGGTCAGTGGCCAGAAAGATAAGACCTTTCCAGATTTGAGTACAAGACGCACTGTTGAAGGATGGGATGAAACCATTGGCCATTGGAAGCTGAGGGGAGGGGGTCTTTGCTGGGCCCTCTGCAGGTAGGGGGAAGGGATAGGGGCGTGGGTGGTCTCCGGTGGGCGTGGCTGGCTCGGATGGAGGATTCACCATGACGACCACAGGGGGAGGCTCCTCTAGTGCGGTGGTGCTGTCTGGGTCTGAGGCCCTGAGGGCAGCGAACTGGAAGTCCCGCTCATAGAGAAGCACGAGTCCGTGTAGAGCTAGTACCAATTCCTGTTTATGTGTGTGTGTGTGTGCGTGTGCGTATGCATGTGTGTGTGTGTGTGTGTGTATGCATGTGTGTGTGTATGTGTGTGTGCATGTGTGTGTGTGTGTGTGCGTGTGTGTGTACATGGCGTGTGGCACGTGGTAAGAAAAGATACACTGAGCTAAGATGCTTTCTAGCTAGTGTACTCACCATGTTTACAAGTACGTAAATAACAATGTGACTTTGTTGTCACATGACATGTTGTCACATGACATGTTGGAAGGTCTTACTGCTCCCTCAACCACTAGGGTGTGGCACCGCCCACCTTGACCACACCCACCTCGGCACCTCCTACTCATTGCCACATCCTATGTAGCATTTACTAACACAGGTCCCGACAATCCTAATGCCAGCTGAGCCAGCTACTGTCAGCTAGTTGGCATGACTAACAGTTTATCATTAATCAGTCATGCAGAGTTTTAGAAACATTTCTCACAAACAGTAAACACAGATGTGTTTATTTCAACAGAAGTTACAGTAAGGTCAAAGTCTACAATGTGACAAACCACAAGTCAAATGACCACTTCCCATGGTTACCATGACTACTGCTAGCCTTTGGACTGGCAACTTCAGCTCACCTTTCTGACAAGAGGGCTACCATCAGTGACCAGAGAAAGAAGCGTCATACCAATCTCAGGATTTGTGCTCAACATGGAGTCCGTTAACCGGTCCCCAGGCCCACTGCTGAGGTAGGTCCCCAGTGCAAACACAGCGGCAGTCCGTACCTCTGGGTTCTCGTCCCAGAGCAAAGGGTACAGCCTCGTGTGGGCGCTCATCTCCACAGCATGCCTCTTAGCGGCGTCAAAGTTCCTCCACACACGACCCAGGCACAGAGCCAACCACTGTCGATACAGAGCTGTGGGATTATCCAGCTGCTGCAGACACAGCCGAATGATGTCATTCTTGAAGCACTCCTCCTACGTGGAGGGGGTGTCACATGAGAGGAGGGCCTGGGAACGAGGCAGGGTATTCCCCTTACCCAATGGTAACTACAGTGAAGCCTTACACTATAACCCACAGGGCCTTCCCCAACGTAACTATCAGGGACATCCCCAATGACATTACTGACCTGGCCCTTTGTATACTTGTTCACAATCATGGCCAGAACAAAGGCTGCCATTGTTCGATACTCAAGTTGCATGTGATGGTCATTGAGGATCTGAATGAAGTAGCAATGTCCGCCATCTTTCACTACGTCAACCTGGCACGACTATTGTGTGTCATGTGATGTGTGTGTGCGTGGGTGTGTCATGTGAAATGTGACCATAGCAACTCCAGACCACGCTACACTTTACAGGGTCCACTGCCATAATCTTGGCCCAGATGAACACCAGGATTGGTTGAAGCTCACTTAAGCTGCTACCCAACAGCTTCAGCACATAAGGAAATATCCCAACTGCCAGGGCCTGTGTATGTGTATGAGTGTGTGTGTGTGTGTGTATGTGTGTGTGGATGTGTGTATGTGTGTGTATGTGTGCGTATGTGTGTGTATGTATGTATGTGTATGTGTGTGTGTGTGCATATATGTATGGATATGGATATGGATTGAGTGCGTGTATTGCCTCCCATATGCGCTACTCACAGCATGAACTGCTTCTGGACCCAAGTCCAGATATCTTCCCATCAACTCCAGTGCTTGGAGACGATGTGCTTGACTGAGCAGATACTGAGCAGAGAGAGGGAGGGAGAGAGGAAGGCAGGGAATGAGGGAGAGAGGGGGAGGGAGTGAGGGAGAGGGAGAGAGGGGGAGGGAGGGATGAGGGAGGAGAGAGAGGGAGGGATGGAGGGAGGGAAGGAGGGAGAGAGAGGGAGAGAGAGGGAGGGAGGAGAGGGAGGGAGGGAGGAGAGGGAGGGAGGGAGGAGAGGGAGGGAGGGAGGAGAGGGAGGGAGGGAGGAGAGGGAGGAGAGGGAGGGAGGGAGGAGAGGGAGGGAGGGAGGAGAGGGATAGCACACCTCAGCCGCAAAGGTGGACACACCTACCTGGAGTACAATGGGGAGTTCCTTGGGCGGGGTCCTTGGTTCATTACAGCTGATCAGCCATACTTGAAAGGCTGCCAGCTGATGTGCAAAAAACTGACTAGGCTGTTTGTGTGTGTGTGTGTGTGTGTGTGTGTACAGTGTATGTGTTTGTATAGTGTGTATACAGTGTGTGTGTGTGTGTGTGTGTGGTGTAAGGAGATGACAAAATGAAGACTACTTCAAACTGCCCAACCCTTCACCTCCCCACCTCTTCCCTCCTTCACCTCCCCACCTCTCCCCTCCTTCACCTCCCCACCTCTCCCCTCCTTCACCTCCCCACCTCTCCCCTCCTTCACCTCCCCACCTCTCCCCTCCTCCCACGCAATCCCCTTTGCCCAAACCTCAAAGGTTGCATTCCTCTCTATAATGGCGGGCAGCTGGCTGATGATGCTGTCCAGGGCCAGGTCCCAGGCCTGCCACATCGGGTGGTTGTAGGTAGGGGGGAGGGGGGGGTGGGTCTCTGGGTTGCAGTTATAAGTACGCATAATCCTCTCAGCAAGAAGGAAATTGCGAAATAAGCTAGCTACCAGAAGATCCTGACGAAAGAACTTCTGGAAGAGATCTGAGAAGGGTACAGGAAGCCACCATGATGAGGGAACAATCGAGAATATTGAAATCACCTCTGGGTAGCGTGTTCCATGCTATGGTGTCCGTGATGGCAGTAAAGATCCAATTGAGTTCCCCAAGAGGTGTACGACGCTCATTGAGCCTTCCTGGGATACTGAAGGGGGTGTGGTCAAGGTGAAATGGGTAGGAGGGGACGTGAGGTGGCTGGGGAAGAGGTGTAGGGGAGATGAATGGAGAGGGGGAGTGACAAGGTGACAGGAGATATCAGAAGAACCTCAGAGATGTGGTTGAGAGAGAGAGGGGGGAGGGGGGGGGGGGGGACGGCAACAGATCTTACTCCTCAAGCATTTTCTCTGTGATCCCTTCGACCAGCTTTCGCTTATGAAGACTATACCTGGAGGGGCACATACATCTCACACTCATTCCATACACAGAGTCACTCTCACCATAGAACAGCTGCCTTGATGGGTGTGGTCAGACAGGATGTGAACAGGTCAGCCGGAAGCTTCGGGTTCATTGGCAACATCTCGTCCTTTCCGCAGGCGGCCATTTGTATGCAATTCTCCAACATACCAATCATGTTGATACGATTTGAATTGTTCTATGGACACCCACACACACACACACACACACACACACACACACACACACACACACACACACACACACACACACACACACACACACACACATACACACACACACTCATGTGTGACCTCCAACACAGTGATAAAGGTCCTCACCTCCAAAAAGATTTCACTATCTCTCTGACGAGCAAAGTTCTTAAATGACTCCACTATGACACCTTAAGGGGAACACAGCAAGCTTGATACACCATTTGAGCAGTTAACAAATAACTGCTTGTACCAGTAACAGATACCGTAATCTTCAATTGGGGCAGAGTCATTGAGGGAGTCATTGAGGGAGTCATTGAGGGAGTCATAGAGGGATTGAGGAGTCATTGAGGGATTGAGGAGTCATTGAGGGAGTCATTGAGGGAGTCATTGAGGGAGTCATTGAGGGAGTCATTGAGGGATTGAGGAGTCATTGAGGGAGTCATTGAGGGATTGAGGAGTCATTGAGGGATTGAGGAGTCATTGAGGAGTCATAGAGAAAATTATTTTGGGAAAATCCCAATGTTGAAAATATCTCACCCAATATATATGCTTTTTTGTTGTAAATATTTTACGATACCCAAAAATAAATTAACTTGACAGTTTATCACTCCAAATGCAGGACCTACTCAACCTCCCCTCCCCTCCCTCCCCCACTCACCCCGCTACCTACCTGCATTGGAGCAGTCGTACACATAAATGGCTGGACTGATCAACCAACCCTGAAGGTCATACACACACAGAGGTATGTACTGGGTGAAGTCCTATGGTGAGGATGGTGAGGAGGTGATGTTGAGGTAGGGAAAGAAAGTGATGAAATGGATGTAACAAAGTTGCAATGTCTCTCCAAACCCTCACACCTTATTGAAGACCCATATCTCCCCACACCTTATTGAAGACCCATATCTCCCCACACCTTATTGAACACCCATATCTCCCCCCACCTTATTGAACACCCATATCTCTCCATTCTTTGTTGGTTTAGGCACTCCATGGCCATTGTAATGGAACAGCACCCTCTCATTCTGAAAGTGAATGTTGTTGGGTGTATGAGGTGTGTGTATGTGTGAGGTGCAAGTAAGGTAGAGGATAAAGGGTGATATGTTAGGCGGTAGTGGGGGAGGAAAGGTGTAGATGGGAGTGTATATTCAGGTGTGGTGTTGTACAAGCATGGGGGAGGAAGTGAGTGAGTACACGTCACAGCATGAGTACCCTAGAAATGGGGGCAGTATTTGAAAGGACTCTCTACCTTGGCGTTCTTCCGAAGGGCAATACAAAGCTTGCGCACCTCCTCCGTTGTGGGGTCGAGCAGCTGCTTGTAGCGGGCTCGCGGCTGCCATCTCTCGTACTGCTTCTGCAGAGCGTTGCTGACAACCTCCAAGGCCTTGTGGGCGCTCATGGAGAGCGGGTCTGCACGCAAGACACAAGTGCATTTGCCAACGTGTACTATTGTATCGCTTCAAAAGGCGTTGCGTCAAAAGAATTAGGTTGCACGGTTACCTATCCAGCACTCCTTTCGAGCACAAGGGACGGTTTTCACGACGTCTGGAGGGTCCACGCCGAAGTTCATGCACATGACAAGCGCTACGCTCCACGTTTTCATCTGCGCGGAGAAAAATATCGCGTGTCGGTCACTAAGGGAGCATTTCCCCACACACGGACCTTGTCCTTGGCTCTCCAGCTTTCCTGCTGCAGCACCTCGCCCTCTATCTTTTCGATATGACGGCTCTTCATGAAGCTCAATGGTTGGCTCCAATCCGACAGCTGCAGTGGGTCCTCCACTTCAAAGGGACCTACCGAGACGCTGACCTTGTCCATCGCGCCGGTGCTCAAAAGGGGAAGGCAGTACCGATCTTTGCGTTCGCACCTATGACGCAAACGATGTGCTATAATATCAGTTCGTACTGTCCCTCCCCTAAACACGAGGATCACACGACCGGTGAGTGGCTCTGTTTAGAGTATAACGGTGTTATGGAGCAACCAGACGTTTTCTATGACGGCTCAGAATACATCGAAACAGTATGGTCCCGTTACCCATCCTCTGTTCGTTTTGCTACGCTGACTCTGTTATATTGGTAGGCATCTGGGAACAAAGTCAGCAGAAGCTGTGTTCTTTGCGGCAGCAGGAATATAGTCTTGAACGGAAAAGTGTGTGGTGTGCCTAGAGTCAAGTTATGTGCCACGGCTCATCGGCCCGCTTTCCCTGATCTGATTCCAGTGCATAGTGCAGTCGGACTGCATCGTCAGAGGCGACCTAGCCAACATCAACTTAGGACGACTATGCGTTGTTGGCAAGCGTAGCGTCATCACCCCGCCGTTCAAGAAGCTACTGGGAGGGTTAGCAAACGTATTATGGTTTAATCTCTTAGTCCTATCTGTACCTATATCCTTGTAGAGGAGCTTTTTACCCGCTCCAGATAGGAGACAACGTTTTTGTGGGTGAGGATACGGTGATCAATGCGGTACAGGTGGGGTCCTATGTCTACATTGGCAGTAACTGTGTCATAGTGAGTTTGTTGCTTTCCTATAGCATAGTATAACCCTGTCCCTCTCTCTCACTTCTCACTGTCCCTCCCTCTCTCCCCCTTCCTCTCCCTCTCACTGCTCCAAAGGGACAGTCTTGCGTTCTGAAGGATTGTTGCAGGATAGAGGACAACACAGTCCTGCCCCCCGAAACAGTTGTACCTTCGTTCGCCATATTTGCTGGCTCACCAGGTACTGTTGAGCAAGGTAGATGTGTGTACATTCATGCAGGGCCTGGATCCACTACTGTAGGAACCATGGTTGGAGAACTTCCTGAGAGCACACAAGATATCATGAGTGAAGCCACCAGATCATTTTATCAACACTTTAAAAAATTGTAAAGTGTGTTTGTGTGTGTGTGTGTGTGTGTGTGTGTGTGTGTGCACACGCGTGCACCCAAGTCCAGCCCCTTTATTCCATAGTGTGTCTGCAATAAATGTTATTTTTATTCATCAATCATCAGAGGAAGTGATGCTTGGAGTTTTGTAGTTCACTGGCATGTTAAGATTATTTCGTTCTTCCTCTATATCCTTCTCAAGCTTTTCAATCTCCAAAGCACATCTATCCTGTCAAGGAATTTAATCTTATCTTTGCTGTAAATTAATTCCCAGCTGCTTACCATTTTTTGCTTCAACGTGAAAAGTGTTTGATTAATTCCGGAGCGCCAAATCTACACTTGCAATACTCATCGTCACCAGCTGTTAGCTAGCTCGCCGACGTGTGCGCGCCTACCTCGCATGGGTCTCTATTCTCCATATTCAGTTCCTTAACCATGGTCCACTGCCCTGGATGGGGAAGCCTAGTGCACATGCCGGCCGGTAGTGCGGAAACCAGCTGCTGCGATTGTCTTCTCCCTTCTCCTAACGAAACATTAGAAGTCGATCGTGCAGCCATACTTGCTTGGGTACAGGTTGAGATTAACGCGTATCCATAGCAACGCAGTTAATTTGTAAAGAGCATAAAGAAAAAAAAAGAAGAAAAAAACGAAAAGGCGGGAACAAATAATGTAAACAGAGGTTCTAGACTGGTGCTTGGGTTGCTGCTGTAGCCACGGGTGGCGCTCCGGGGCCGGAAGTAGGACCAGGATTCGGAGTGGCCATTGAGAGTGGAGGCTGCATGGGAATGTGCATTGGTACCATGCCTCTTGGCATGGGAGGGAACATGCCCATGCCTAAACAAAAAGGAGATGTGCAGGAATAGAGAGAGGGTTAATCATACAAGGCACTAAATCTTAGCAGGCACAATGATGTGCAACAATAAAATTAGGTCAATATTCTTGATGATAAAACTACAATGATGAAAAAGTTTCCACTGTCAAGCCAAATGGACCTGGCTACATAATGGTCCACATTCTAGTCATCTGTACAGTACCCCTGCGCCCACACATACCAGTACCACAGTCTAAATCATGGAACACAGATTTGCATGTCACACTATTTGGCTTATGATGACTTGTAGTAGTGGAGAGAGACACCGGGTGAGGAGGTGGAACAAGACTTACCTGGAGGAAGACCCATTGGGGGCATCATTCCAGGCGGAGGCATCATATTCATGGGTGGCAGCAGCCCAGGCATGCGACCAATCTTGTACGCTGCAGCTGAGGGATAGAATTTGCGTCAACAACCTCTCTAAGACCTGCATGAAGCTTCATTACTTGTTTGGTCTAGCATATTCTGTGCCTCCCGTTCTAGCCAGTTCATGTAGTAAAGCCTGACGTTATCTTTGTGCTTGCGACCGGAATTGTGCGTCTTTCGTACCGACGGCTGTGTAGTCATGAAGTAAAACTCTAGCACTTAACAAATCTGAACTTACAGAGTCGTGGGTAAGATAAGTATCGCAGTAGTCACAGTAGTACCTGTTGTAGAGAGACGGTGTAACCTTCTAATTAATGCACACCGATACACACAGGCATTTGCCGCTCTACCGGAGTTGGAACACGTAGGCAAATGAACTTACTTAGGCATGTTTTTTCGCTTTGTCTACGCGACTGAACACGTTTTTTTCCACGGGTTACTACGTCACACTCACCAAAGAAGGCGTGAACAAACACGACAATTACATTTAATAGTTTCCTAATTCTGTAATGAATCATGGCGATGCAAACGGGTATGAAGGGTCTGCTGTTGTGGTGCCAAAAGACGACACAGGGCTACCGAGACGTATCAGTTACTAACATGAACACGTCGTTTCGCGACGGTCTGGCGTTCTGCGCAATCATTCATCGCTATCGGCCAGACCTTATGTGAGTGAGCGAGGGTGCGCCGCGCAATGCGAGCTGGGAACTGTGTTACCTGCAGCGCGTAGCTCAGTGCAGCATACGTGTGCATAGTTTGCGCTGGTACAGTAAGTTGCTTCCGTGCTGAATCTGTACCCACTTAACGGAACATGTGTACGCAAATGTTCGGTCGCATTATCCAGCCTTTTCCTTGCAGTCCTTATAACAATCTGAAGAAAGAAAATATCTTCGAAAACAACTCTTTGGCCTTCACTGTTGCTGAAAAAGAATTGGACGTACCAGCGCTACTGGACGCTGAAGATATGGTCGCACTCGTCGTACCCGACAAACTGAGTGTCGCAACTTACCTCATCCAGCTTTACAACTACTTTAAGGACAAGACTCCCCAAGGAGCGCTTAATGGAGACGACATTTCGATTCCCATCTCCACGACGGAAGCTCCAGCCGCAAAAAAAGTTAAGTTAGAGGAACAGCCTATTGCTGCTGTTAGCATCCCCCATGCCCAAAACAAGACAGAGAACCAGAGTTTACCTTCCTATGCAGATAAAAAACCCGTTGCCACAGCAGTTGCCAAGGGGCCTGTAAGTAAGCCAGAGCCACAGACAGTTGGGAGCACAGCCAGGCCATGGGCTCCCACCACTGCTGCCTCTACAAAGCCACCAGCTGTCACATCTGATCCTGCACCCAAACTAGAGCCACCAACAGGTGCTGCTAGACATGTATCGCCTTCGAAACCAGAGCTGCCAACATCTATTGCTGTTGAGAAACACCTACCTCCTGCTAAACCAGAGCCACCAACAACTGTGTCTATGCTCAAACACATGCCACCATCTAAACCTGAACCACCAACAGGTGGTGCCATAGGAAAACATGTCCCTCCTAAACTAGAGCCGTCTGTTGCCATGGAAAAATACACCTCACCTGCTAAACCAGAACCACCAACCCCTGTTGCCATGGAGAAACATGCCCCTCCTCCTAAACCGGAGGCACCAATAGCTGCTGCTGGAGGGAAGCAAACAACAGTTCTACCACCAAGACCAGAACCACCACCTTCAGTCTTACCATCCAGTGCCTCCTCTGTAAGCAAGACCACAGGAGGAATGGTGAAACCTCTTGTGGGTCTAGTAACTGGCACTACCAAACCCCCAAGCCCAACCATGACACCATCAGTCACATCCATTCCAACCAAACCACACCCACCCACTGTTTCCATAACAAGGGACGACCCTACAAAGACTGAAGTTGCCACGGTTACCAAGCCAGGTTCCCAGGCCAAACCACTACACTCCAAGGAGAGTTCAGCCTCTGAAGTTCCGTCAGAGGTACAGAACTCATCCCGAGATCAATTCTTGATTGCAGTGCTTTTAGTGTTGTGTGTGCACATTGCTCTTTGCTGGCTAATGGAGTGAGAGTAGTTGACATGTGTGTGTGTGTGTGTTGTGGTGTGGT
>JABACO010000020.1:370116-461053 GCA_013339895.1 Ephydatia muelleri | reverse complement strand
GGAGAGGGGAGAGAACATGTGTGTAGGAGGAGGAGGAGAGAGAGGGAGAGAGAACATGTGTGTAGGAGGAGGAGGAGAGAGGGAGAGAGAGCACATGGGTGTAGGAGGAGGAGAGGAGAGAGGAGAGGAACATGGTGGGAGTGAGGAGGAGGGAGAGAGGGAGAGGAAAGAGAACTTGTGTAGGAGGAGGAGGGAGAGGGGAGAGAAGAGAACATGTGTGTAGGAGGAGGAGGGAGAGAGGGAGAGAACATGTGTGTAGGAGGAGGAGGGAGAGGGAGGAGAGAGAACATGTGTGTAGGAGGAGGAGGAGGGAGGAAGAGGGAGAGAGCATGTGTAGGGAGGAGAGAGGAGGGAGGAGAAATATGTGTAGGAGGAGGAGGGAGAGGGAGAGAACATATGTGTAGGAGGAGGTAGGAGGGAGAGAGGAGAGAACATATGTGTAGGGGAGGAGGGAGAGAGGGAGGAGAACATATGTGTAGGAGGAGGAGGGAGAGAGGAGGAGAGAACATATGTGTAGGAGGAGGAGGGAGAGAGGGAGAGAACTAGGTGTAGGAGGAGGAGGGAGAGGAGTGAGAGAACCTATGTTGTTAGGAGGAGGAGGGAGAGAAATGTGTGCTAGGAGGGAGGAGGGAGAGGATGAGAGGGATGAGAACATGTGTGTAGGAGGAGGAGGGAGAGGAGAGGATCGAGAAACATTGTGGTGTAGGAGGAGGAGGAGAGAGGGGATGAGAGGATGAGAACATGTGTTGGTAGGAGGAAGGAGGGAGAGAGAACATGTGTTAGGAGGAGGAGGAGGAGGGAGATACCATATGTGTAGGAAGGAGGAGGGAGAGGGAGAGAAGGGATGAGAGAACATATGTGTAGGGAGGAGGAGGCGGGAGAGAACATATGTGTAGGAGGAAGAGGGAGAGAACATGTGTGTAGGAGGAAGAGGGAGAGAACCATTGTGTAGGAGGAAGAGGGAGAAGCGGGAGAGAACATGTTGTTGTAGGAGGAGGAGGGAGAGAGGGGTAGAGAACATGTGTGTAGGGAGGAGGGAGGAGGAGAGAGGAGGAGGAGAGGATGGGAGAGAGGAGAGAAACATGGTGTGTAGGAGGAGGAGGAGGAGGGAGAGAGAACATTGTGTGTAGGAGGAGGGACGAGAGGGAGAGAACATGTGTGTAGGAGGAGGAGGAGGGAGAGAACATGTGTGTAGGAGGAGGAGGGATGAGAACATATGTGTATAAGGAGGAGGAGGGAGAGAGGGAGCGAACATGTGTGTAGGAGGAGGAGGGAGAGAGGGAGAGAACATGTGGTAAGAGGAGGAGGGAGAGAGGGAGGAGAACATGTGTGTAGGAGGAGGAGGGAGAGAGGGAGAGAACATGTGTGTAGGAGGAGGAGGGAGAGAGGGAGAGAACATGTGTGTAGGAGGAGGAGGGAGAGAGGAGGGACGAGAACATGTGTGTAGGAGGAGGAGGGAGAGAGGGAGAGAACATGTGTATGGGACATCAGCCTGCATCTGATGTCATACTCATATGATGGTGGTTATCCACTCATGATGGTCATTATGGTAGTCATCATGGTGATCACCACTCATGATGGTCATTATGGTGGTCATTAAGGGTGATCATCACTCATGATGGTCATGATGGTGGTCATCACTCATTATGGTCATTATGGTGGTCATCACTAATTATGGTGGTCATTGTGGGTGGTCATCACTCATGATGGTCATTATGGTGGTCATTGTGGGTGGTCATCACTCATGATGGTCATTACGGTGGTCATTTTGGGTGGTCATCACTCATGATGGTCATTATGGTGGTCATCACTCGTGATGGTCATTATGGTGGTCATCACTCATATGACAGCTAATGCCTATGATATATTTGTAATCCAATAACTCCAATTGTTTTGATTTCAGAGTGCAAAGAAGAGCAAAAAATGAGATGGCATCGTAACCGTGGCACCATGTAACCATGGCATCGTGTAACCATGGCATCGTGTAAATGTGGCATCATGTAACCGTGGCATCATGTAGCCCTTTTGTTTTAATTGTTTGTGTTTTGTGAGCCCAAGTGGGCATGTCATTGAAATTATCTACTGCCATTGGTCCAATGGGAGATAGTGTCATTCAGTCATGGTGACACATCCTGGTAACCGGTACTATAAGGCACATCCATGGTGACACATCCTGGTAACCGGTACTTATAAGGCACATCCATGGTGACACATCCTGGTTACTGGCTTTGTAAGGCATATTCCATATGCGTAAGGAGAGTTAGTGTAGTTTACAAAGGTGACAGTTGCATATTATTGTGACCTTTGATCAGTGTCAAGCATATAATATAATAATATTATATTGTACAACACAACACACACATACAATATGTAACGAGAATCAAAATCCCTAGCTAAAAACAGAGGAAAAAAAAAGGATAAAATAGTTCACTTATCGCTTCTTGCTATTTCTCATCTCATCCTGCACAAAGTCAAATGCTGAGCCCTTGGAAGATTTTCCCAAGAAGGCAAAGCTGCTATCAGTTGAAGAAGTCTCAGTGGTGGGAGGTGGTCTCTGTACAGGCCTGGCAGTCCCGCCTCCAGCTGGGGTCATGTACATCATCCCGGGATTGTACATCATGGGCACACCCCCCTGCATAAATACGAGTGATTGCCTTCAAGAGCCAAAAAGCACCATCATTTAACATACCTGTGCATTTGGTACTATTCCTATTCCAGGCTGCATCATTCCAATTCCAGGTTGCATCATTCCGGTTCCAGGCTGCATCATTCCGGTTCCAGGTTGCATCATTCCGGTTCCAGGCTGCATCATTCCGGTTCCAGGTTGCATCATTCCAGTTCCAGGTTGCATCATTCCAGTTCCAGGTTGCATCATTCCAGTTCCAGGTTGCATCATCCCGGCTCCTCCCAACCCATACTGAGGTACCATGAACCCTGATGTCTGCTGTACTCCAATTGGAGTGCCTGTGAGTAGGGACCCGCCCACTGGGTACGCTGCAGGTTGCAGTGGTTGCACGAGGGCACTTTGTTGCACAGGTGCTGAGCCAATGTCTGACAACTGACTCAACACATTTGCTGAGCCTTTGGAGTTTGAGCTAGCCACCAGAGGAGCCGATGGTGCATTTGCTTTGAAGGGATCGAAGTTGTCGTCTTCAAATTGCAACAATGAGTCCCCAGCTGTTGACTCCACAGGCTGACACGAAAGAGAGGGGTTAAAGGGTTAAAGTGTGTGCATGCCAAGTATACCTTGAGATCAGGAAGTGGGGCAGGGGGTGGGACAGAGGAAGTGTCAAACAGAAGGGAGTTGAGATCGTCACTTGGCTTGGCTACAGGTGTCACGTTGCTTCTTGCAGCCTTTGGACTGTGCTTGGTCGGTGTAGGTCTCCCTTTACTCCCAGATGTTAATGACAGCCCTTCAAACAAACCAGATGGATCTGATGTGCTCTAATTAGAAAGGATGCATACTTCATACAAAGTGGTCCCATCATAATGCATCACTCCATTACACAATGCATACTCGCTCTTCCTCCTTAGCACATCCATCCCTCCTCCCTAGCACATCCATCCCTCCTCCCCAGCACATCCATCCCTCCTCCCCAGCACATCCATCCCTCCTCCTCAGCGCATCTACCCCTCCTCCCCAGAAAATCCATCCCTCCTCCCCAGTACATCTACTTCCTCCTCCCCAGCACATCCACCCCTCCTCCCCAGCACATCCACCCCTCCTCCCCAGTACATCTACTCCCTCCTCCCCAGCACATCTACTCCCTCCTCCCCAGTACCTCCACTGCTGTATCATCAGAAACTGCTAAGATCTGTGGCTTCTCCTGTGTCTGGGATCCTTGTGCAGTTAACTGGGTCATTAGCTAGGGGTCAAAGTGCAGTGGGCGTGGTCACAAGTCCAGCGCTAATGTTCCCATACCTTGGTGGCCTTAGAGCGTATGCTGGCATTAGGGGAGGAGCTAAGGGTGTGGAGGGCCTCCAGGGTGAGGTCAAGATAGGACACCACATCTGGCACATCGGAGCGTATCAAAGCCTCAACCACAAACAACGAGCGCTACAGTGGTGATGGTGGAGTGATGTTAGTGATGGTGATAGTGTGGTGGAGATAGTGTGATGGTGATCTGTCATATGCCAGTTACAATGTCTGGAGGTTTACTAACCAGCACAACTTGGTCTTCATTAGAACTGAGACAATCCCTCAAACATTCAATGATGGCAAGTGTGTCCAATGTCTTACACCTATGCACACACACATGCACACACACATGCACACACACATGCACACACACATGCACACACACATGTACACAAATATGCACACACAATATAAAGGAGAAACAATAAACTGGGGATGAGGACTCATGAAAAGTAAACTGACCTGGTGATGAAGTTATTAAGAACATCTCTAGGGGGCGCGGCCCGCACCCCACCTGGAGCTGTGATCTCCTCCACTAGCAGCCTCTCTTGCTCGCCCCCTGATCCTCCTCCAGATCCCCCAGCACTCTTGGATTGGATTCTGTACAACAGATCAGCAAACATGGTGGTAAAGCACATAGACTGGCCACACCCCTCCAGCTGACCACACCCTTCTATTTATAAGGAGCACATACTCCCCAATGGTAGCTCAACTTAGTGCACCCACACACTCTCCCTTATGCCTCCACATCCCCACATCCTCCCCTCATACCCCCACACCCTCCCCTCATGCCCCCACATCCCCACACCCTCCCCTCATACCCCCACACCCCTACCACCCTCCCCTCACCCCACATCCTCCCCTCATGCCTCCACACCCTCCCCTCATACCTCCACATCCCCACACCCTCCCCTCATACCCCCACACCCCTACACCCTCCCCTCATGCCTCCACATCCCCACACCCTCCCCTCATGCCCCCACATCCCACACCCTCCCCTCACCCCACACCCTCCCCTCATGCCCCCACACCCCCACACCCTCCCCTCACCCCACACCCTCCCCTCACCCCAGACCCTCCCCTCATGCCCCCACACCCTCCCCTCACCCCACACCCTCCCCTCATGCCCCCACACCCTCCCCTCACCCCACACCCTCCCTCATGCCCCCCACATCCCCACACCCTCCCCTCACCCCACATCCTCCCCTCACCCCACACCCTCCCCTCACCCCACACCCTCCCCTCATGCCCCCACACCCTCCCCTCACCCCACACCCTCCCCTCATGCCCCCACATCCCCACACCCTCCCCTCACCCCACACCCCTCCCCTCATGCCCCCACACCCTCCCCTCACCCCACACCCTCCCTTCATGCCCCCACATCCCCACACCCTCCCTTCATGCCCCCACATCCCCACACCCTCCCTCACCCCACACCCTCCCCTTACACAACATGTGACAGGGATCACTGTTACCATTGTTACAAAATAGGTGCCATAGTTACCATAGCTACAATGTGAGGTGTCATGGTTACCACAGCTGCATTGACATATATAGACTATAGATTAGTGTACTCACCCAGCTGAACTCGACATGTCAGATTTGACTGTCTCTTCTCTACACATGTGTGAGAAGTGTTGGGAGAATTCAATTGCCAATGAGTGTGTGTGTGTGTGTGTGTGTGTGTTGTGTGAGTGTGTATGAGTGTGTGTGTGTGAGTGTGTGTGAGTATGAGTGTGTGTTGTGTGTGTGTTTGTGTGTGCGTGTGGACATTCATGTCATCACTCAAGTAGCTAACCTTCGAGTGGGTGCACTCAGCTGGGTGGTATGGCTATCCCATCCTCCCCCTGCATACCCACTGACATGTTCTGAGGAGGGAGAGGTGGGGAATATTTAGAGTACACTTCCCACTCCCCCACATGCAAACCTACCTCTGCCCAGCAGGCTTTCTGTTGGTCGTCCAGTATTGGATACAGGATAAGAGGGTGCGTACTTAGGTCCAGAATAGTTGGTAGCTACAGGAGTCATGGAAACATAACTGGCATCATATGGCAATGGTTTATTGTCGATCTGCCCAGGAAGAATAAGTCCTGTTTTCTGTATAGCTTTGGATATCTTTGTTCCTGTGTATGAGGGAGGGAGAGAGGGAGGGAGAGAGGGAGAAGGGAGGGAGAGAGGAAGAAGGGAGGAGAGAGGGAGGGAGGAGGAGGAGGGAGGAGGAGAGAGGGAGGAAGGAGGGTAGGACGAGAGGGAGGGAAGGAGGGGGAGGGAGAGAGAGGGAAGGAGAGAGGGAGGAAGGAAGGAGGGAGGGAGAGAGGGAGGGAAGGAGGGGGAGGAGAGAGAGGGAGGGAGAGAGGGAGGAAGGAGAGAGGGACAGAGGAAGGAGGGAGGGAGAGAGGGAGGAAGGAGGAGGGAGAGGGGAGAGAGGGAGGGAAGGAGGGGAGGGAGAGAGAGGGAGGGAGAGAGAGAGGAAGAAGGGAGGGAGAGAGAGGGAGGAATGAGGGAGAGAGGGACAGAGGAAGGAGGGAGGGAGAGAGAAGAAGGAGGGAGGAAGAGAGGAAGGGAGAGAAAAAGAGGGAGGAGGAAGGGTTAGAGGAAGGGAGAGAGGGAAGAGGGGGAGGGAGAGGAGGGAGGGGATGAGATAATTCATAGTATACGGATGGGTGACAAGACACATGAAGCCAATGATGGGGATCAAAGATCACTGCTTACCGATGTCTTCAGAAGGGGCAGGGGGAGGTGTATTGCCAAAGCCTATATACTTGCTACCACTTGAGCTTCCGGTTCCCCTATATGGAGCTGACCCTCCCCCTCCATATGAAGATGATGCCCCTCCCCCTCCGTACGACGATGATGCCCCACCCCCTCCGTACGAAGATGCCACACCCTCTCCAAAATTTGAGCCATCACCTGTAGAATGCAGGATAATGGTGGGAATGGAGATGAGTGATAATGGTGGGAATGGAGATGAGTGATAATGGTGGGAATGGGGATGAGTGATAATGGTGGGAATGGGGATGAGTGATAATGGTGGGAATGGGGATGAGTGATAATGGTGGGAATGGGGATGAGTGAGATCACAGAACCTTGTCGCTGGAACTGTGAGATGGTTGGCTGCCTCTTTACGTTGTCACCACTATCATCAAAGAGCAGTTCCAACAGTCTCTGTCAATGAGATTCATGAGTCACACCACTTGGCTGCCACCTTTTATGTAACATCTAGTCCTACCTTAATGAGCCCCTCCCTCCCTCACCTCAGCAGACCACTCATGACTCCTCCCTCACCCATCTATGCCCCTCCCCTCACCCATCTATGCCCCTCCCTTCCTCACCCGTCTATGCCCCTCCCTTCCTCACCCATCTATGCCCCTCCCTTCCTCACCCATCTATGCCCCTCCCCTCACCCATCTATGCCCCTCCCCTCACCCATCTATGCCCCTCCCCTCACCCATCTATGCCCCTCCCCTCACCCATCTATGCCCCTCCCCTCACCCATCTATGTCCCTTCCCCTCTACATCCTCCCTCTCTCCATTGCATTACAATGCTCACAACTACTTCCACACACATATCACATACACACCCACATACATTTGCCAGATCTCTGATTTTGCTGCAATCACTGGCTAGAGCAGCTTCTTTTGAAACAAGTTCTGTGAGATGGAAAGTGATTGCCAAGGTAAGGGAGAGAGAGAGAAAGGGAAGGAGCGTGTGAAAGAAAGAGCGAAGAGACACAAAGTGTTCCTTACTCGAAGCTTCAGCAATCCCTTCTGTCTGCTTGCTGAGGCTGATCTTGAATTCTATGTGCCCACGTTCCACCAGGGCAGTGAGAACTAGCAGCACCTTTAGCTTTACGTACACGTTCTTGGTGGACACCAACTGGTTGAGCAGATACTTCAGTAGGAATCCTCGCGTCTCGTGAGACTCAAATGACATATCTAAGGCTCAGTTTAAGGTACTGCCACACCAGCAAGATGCACTCATGCGATATAACAACGAAACACACTGCAGGCCAAATTACTTTTACGAAGTTGTGAGTTAATCTATGCAATAGCTAGACATTGCAATGCGGACATTGGATTAAGCCCTTCAAAACAATGATGTGCAGTAGCATACAATAGCCAGCCAGGCAGTACTACAATAACTGTTTGAGGTTTAAACAAAACCTTAAAAATAAGAAAAAAATACACATTTTGGTTCATCTGGGGCTTGAACCCAGGGCCTTCTGCGTGTAAAGCAGACGTGATAACCACTACACTAATGAACCAACTGACATCTGAGGTTTATCTTTCATCGATGAAGTACGCAATTTGGGCCATCTCCACCTTGCCAGCTGGCGTTACTTCTATTACTGTATGCACACAGGATGAAGGATACTAACGATGTCTGTAATGATGAAGGACTGCGTGGGGCTCCCTGTTGCTAAGGTAGCAGTGATAAGGGCCGGCATCTATAGCGATAGATGCGCAGGCATCATCGAGTGTTCCTTTTAGCAAACATAATATCCACACTTACGTGCTTCATATGCGTCAGCTTTTCTGAAATGTCCGTCATTTCTGCAGGCTTGCAAAACAGAAAAGAGACTCGGCTAGTGTACCGACCAGCTTGCTTGAACGTCCGACCGTATCTTAATTAAGAGAAGCTAAATATTGCCTTCCGGACAAAATATCGAACTCAAATATTCATCCTTACGTGGGGGGGGGAAGGGCTGCCGGCCTATCAATGGATGAATTACAGCGCGTCCACTCCAGATTGAAACCCGTTTTGTACGAGGTTGGTTTTACCTGATCAAAACAAGGACAGTGCACGTACTCGAATCTTTATTCCACGTTTTTCAGCTACTGTCAGAAAAGAGCTATATTTCGTCACTCACGAATGATGTTTGCAAGGGTCTTATTGAAGGGCCGCTGCCTACCGAATCGGCGGAACTATGTGTTGGAGAGGCGCCCTGCGAATCAGAATGCGACACGGGCCTCCTCCGAGGCTACCCGCTACATCCGCTCTACACACGCATTTCCTTAGCTCTAGCTTCCTGGATGATAACGGGGTAAACGTATGTTCCTATCAAGAACAGAAAGAAACATCCTATTCTCTACCATAGAACCTGCCCGGTGCTACGGCTACCTCCTATGTTTCTCCTTAACGAGGAAGTTTCCCTCAAAGAACGGTGGGGGTTATATGTTATGTGCAAGTATACAAACATCTATGAGTGTGCGTGGGCGAGCGCGTGTGTCACTATACCTATCCGACCTCTCCCTCACTCTGTTGTTAACAGGCAGCAGAGGATAGACAATGTAACTTCCAAGTTGACGGGGGCCAGCACGCTGTGGGAAATGTGGTCACGAGACGAACAGAAACACTTTCTCGTAGACGTATTAGCCAAGCTCGGGTTGAGGGGTGTACTGGACCTGCTTGGGGTAAGGCAAACAGTCGGGAGTGCGGATTTATTACCACCGCCTAGAGAGACGCTTCTGTCAACGTTCAACGCTCTCCACAGGTATGTGTTGCGCATAGCGTTCATATGAAAATTGCCGATACCCCCCCCCAGCCCACCTTCAAAGTTAACCGTGGGTGCCAGGGCCCTTGCGAAACACCACCACAGAGATGACACCGCCCACTGGTGGGGCGACTCTACTGGTAGTAAGCCGCGATGCCCCACCCCGGCCCCTCGTATCAGCCACGGGAGGGATGGGTTTATGTGATAGCATCAGCCGCGGGAGGGATGGGGTTATGTGATAGCACCAGCCATGGGAGGGATGGGTTTATGTGATAGCATCAGCCATGGCGCCCTTTTACGTGGATATTTTGATGTTCTTGTTCAGCTGATCTTGTCAAGAACCAGCATGCAATGGAAGTGGTATCCAAGGTGATGGATAATGCTGTGTGGATCAACATTCATGGACTGCCTGTAAGTTGAAAACTATATCTACTGACTCACACACACACACACACACACACACACACACACACACACACACACACACACTAGCATGATGTCAAAGTCATCGAGATGCGCACCATTGAAGGTGAGAACTGTCACCATTTGCATGATGTTCTTCTAATGGAGACATCATGGGTAGGGTATGGGGCCAGGTGGCTGTACAATGGAACAGAGTTCAGAGGGTTCCTGGAGCCACAAATGGAAGGTGGCCATGAAGCAAGATGGAGACACTGAGAAGTTACTGCAAGTATGAAACTACAGAAGATATTCAAAGGAGTAGCCACTAACCTAGTTACAAGACAATGTGCCACCAAAGCAACTTATACGAACAATAATAATAATACAATTCATGGCAGCTGTGCCACCAAGTGTGTTGGCAACCAGTGATGGTAACCTGACGGGACTACTTCAAGTGCAGCTTAGATTTGAGTAGTTCAATAGCATCCTTGCAGGTAAAGATTTTCTCTGCCTCCTCATCAGATATCTCTACTCCTGCACAAGGAAGTAACCTAATCAAAGTGCATACTTCCCGACCAAACACAAAAGGCATTTGCACTGCATCCTAATATTGAACTCTGGAATGTTTACAGAGCTACCACCCCCGCCCTCTTTTAGTACAAAGTACACACTGAATCCATAAAAGGGCAAGCAAGAGGAAGACATGCACACAACTGTAAAATTACATAACGAGTTCATAATCAATAATGGGGTTAAATAGAATGTGTGACCATGATTACCTCCACCCATTTCACCTTTCCACATCCATTAACCTCTGAATCATCTCCCCAGTTACATCGAACATCTATTGAACCTCCAACATGGCCACAACAACGAATAGGACACTAGCTTAGTGTGGGGAATGCTCTCTGCCATGCAACAGGGGGGAAAAAACGAACAGTACAAAAACAACACATCTCACACTGTAATTCTTCTTCTGCTATTTTGAAGTTAAAATCAGATTTTCCATTATACCCAGGGTAGCTCATTCAGTGAAAAATACGCATATTACTGGCACACATTGAGAGATAAATAATTCAAGATTTCAAAATTTATGATATTCTAAAAGTCTGAAATGTCCTCTACAGCTCACTGAACATTGGACTATCTGTCACGGAGTTGTAAGGCACCAGAATTTGCCATACATTTCAACGCAAGCGTTACGTGGATCACAATATATGCGTAAGATTTCCCTTTTCGATCCATTTATCGGTTGATTAGGTCCGTGTGCAGCAATTACTGACCATCCAAGTACAGTTATGCTCTGTCAACGGCTTGTAGCACCCCAGGTATGAACATGCTTCAAGACGCTTCGTCACACCAGCTATCACTTACCAAATTCGTCCTCAAACGCCATAACCACTTCCACGGAGTCCAAACTGTCCATGCCCAGGTCATTCACGAAATGCGCCTCTACTGTAACCTGAGAGAGAATTTAACCCCTCGCGCGCCAGCTTACGCTGTGGCACCCACCTTTTCGGGGTTCACCTTGTCGAAAGCTTTGAGTACGTTGAGGACTCTCTGCTCCAGCTCGTGGACGGTTAGTGTCTCTCCAGAGTACCTCCTCCCCAGTACATTTAAATGTTCAATCGTGGCGCGAGTCAAATAACTGCTATTCCAAGAACGAGACGAAGCCACGAACAAGTTCCTGCATGGAGTCAGTAGCCGTACGTTCGTTGGTTGCATTGCTGCTATCCGTGGGCAAATGGCAAATCGCAATACTCCCAAGAGTCGTGCACGAGGCAACGTCGCCATCGTTCCTACAGGCTGTTATAAATTTAGATGCACGTGAGACCATGTGAGCGTCATAATCGAACGTGTTAATTGTGGCCCGGCATATTATTTCGTGCAACGACCCAGAGCAATGGATTCGCATTCTTTAACAGGACAGGACAGGGTGTACGATACAGCTTTCATGGGGGTACTTCAAAGCTGTGGAAAATTACAGACCTACCTTGACGAGATGTTCAGTTTTTTGGCTCGTAGGACCGATTTTTACGTTATTATGCCACACGAGAGAGCTAAGATGGGCTTCCCGCCTGGAGTCGCGCAAGAGATGGTGATGCAAGTAAGTGTTCCCATTGTGTGTGTGTGTGTGTGTGTGTGTGTGTTGTGTGTGTGTGTGTGTGTGTGTGTGTGTGTGTGTGTGTGTGTGTGTGTGTGTGAGTAGCTCACGTGGTGTGTTGCCCCGTAGGCCTTTAAGAAGTACGAGGTACTCACTCGAAAACGAGAAGCGGAGATTATGCGCGAGGAAGAAACGAAGAGAGCTGAAGCCATGACTCAGTCGAGCGCACCGATGTGTCAGAAAAGCGTGGGAGGGTACTTGTGCGGCTGCTATCACAGAAGGAGCTGTACCAGGTGTAGACTTACAGACGTGCAGGACTCCTGTACACGCAGATAAGAAAGAACGGAAAGCGTCTTCCGATTTGGCCTCGGACGCTTACAATGGAGCTCGGCTGGAAAACTATACGTGGTCCCAGACACTAACAGATGTTGACATCCGTATTCCCGTGGACCCTAGTATAACCGCCAAAGATGTCAAGGTAGATATAAAGAACGATCACCTCACTGTGGTCGTTCTGAAGCCAGAGAGGAAGGTGATGGTAGATGGGCAGTTGCTGAACCGGATCAAAGTGGAGGACTCACTCTGGAACTTGGACAAAGGGAGTGGTGTCTTGCAGATCAACCTAGAGAAGACCAAGGAGATGATGTGGAAGTCAGTGATGGTTGGAGACACTGAGATTGATCTGTCCAAAGTGGACAATACCAAAAATATGAGTGACTTTGATGAAGAGGCCCAGGCAGCCATCCAGCGAGTGACTTACGACCACCACCAGAAGATGCTTGGGAAACCAACCAGTGGCCAGCAGAAGACGTACGACGTACTGCAGAAGGCCTGGGATGCCCCTGGCTCCCCCTTCAAAGGCACCCCATTTGATCCCACCAAGGTAGATGTATCAGGTGACTGGAACTGACTCTGTGCCCTCATGCTGCCATGCTTATACGATTCACTGTTTAATTAATCAAAATATTGGTAACAAAATAGAACATTGTACAAGTCAGCTTTTAGAGATTAGTTCATGGAGAGGGGGTGGGGTTCACTACACAACAGGGTAGCTGGCAGAAGTAGCTATGCCACACTTGTTGTTATGGTTACGGACCATCTCAATGTAGCCACTCATGCCCCAAGATGCTCCCCAGCTGTTCTTCACAAGCCAGTAGTCTTTGGAGCCATCAGTGCCATAGCCAACAGCAAGCACACCGTGATCCAGGTTTGTGGATGAGCAGATGAGAGGGTCATACACACCACTGCTGTAGAACTGGAAGCTTATGTGCGAGGCGTCGATTGCGACCGAGACGGGGCCGATGGTTGCCACGGCAACTTGGAGGTCGCTCTCGCTGTCCTTGGTGACGTCAACGTATCCGGAGATGGTAGCGCCGACGTCAGCGGATTTGAATTTGCAGCTCGAGTCCACGGCCATATACGGATAGCTTGCCTCGGTGTCAATCCCGTTGTTCTTGATGACGTATTCGAAGGCATCGTCCATCAAGCCGCCATTGCAGCCTTGGTTCCCTTCAGCCGCGGAGCAGTCGACCAAGTTCTGTTCACTAAGAGAAACGAGCGTTCCTGTGGAATTGAAGTGCTGACCTTCCATCGATCCCGTAGCGCTGAAGGACCAGCATGACCCGCACTGGCCCTGATTCTTGACGGGGGTCACCCAACCCTTCTGATTCCAGTCCACGGTGGCGGGAAGATCCTGCACGCGAGTGGCGGGAACGAAAGGCTTGCCCTTTCGCGGCGCACTTGACATGCGGTACCCATTGTAGAGAGACTTGAATTCGGAGTTCTCGAGGTCACCGAACTGGTTCATTTTGAGCGTGTATCCGAACACGCCGGCGTGTTGGTTGTGCTCGTCAATGTACTTCTTGTTCGCCTGCCAGGTGATGTGTCGTTGCACCTCCTCTTTGTGGTTCTTGTAGCTCTTGCCATGCTCGGCTTTCCAGGCGCGCCATTCCTTGGAGAAATCAAAGGCGGCAGCTGCTGCGATCAGGGTGCAGAGAACGAGGAGCTTCATCGTGGTCGCTTACTAGTGCAAATGATAAGGTCATGTGATTTTGTGGTCAGAGGAGGGGCTCAAAACATGGTGCCCTTGCGCATGCGCAAGTGAATGGCTCCGTATATAGGCCTGTTTTAGCTCCGTAAATCTAACACAAACATAGTATGTGTGCACGTAATAATGATACTGATACAGCGTGAGCCGCTTTCTTCCTCTCAAGGTCTGGTTTGAAACCTTACAAAAAAGCCATGCGGTACGTAACCTTAATTACTGTAGTTTAATAAACATGATGAATAACCATTACATAGCAACTTTTCTCGACTGGCTACACGTCTTATGATCAATGTTTCAACTAAGTTATACGGCAGGTTAAATCTGGTCCAGAGATAATATCATAGATTATAATTTATGATAATATATAGAAACGAGCATCAACACTAATTTAACGCGGACTTCATGTAATGTATGTACATGGGTTCGAATCCCCCCTGTGTACTTTTTATTTTTCATGATAAGAATTTTTTCAATACATCATTACAACATATCTTTTTAAGCCTCGACAAAAGGATATCAACACTTGTGATTTTTCTCTGCATAAAAACAGATATCGGGAAGTAGGGTGTGTAACCGGTTATCACGTTATTCGGGTTATTCGGATATTCGCAAGAACCTACCCGTTCGAATAGCAATTTAGCATTACTCGGAAAAATCGATTAGTGAATTTTATGTATTCGAAATAACCGGTTTATGTTTCTCCATTCGGAGGTACTTAGGTATTCGTCGTCAGCATCGACAATTCGCCCATTATTCGAATACCGTTTTATACTAATATCCGGATATGATTTTCAACAGAGTATTAGAGTTATATATATAAAATACGTCACTGTTGTTTTTACTATTAATTTTATACATACAGAAACAATTTATAATTCGATAGGTATTGAGTAAATAGATAGTAATATAATACTAAATATTTAATGCGCATCAATTGGGGATACAAAATATACAGCGTCAATGCTTTTATCATCGTCTTCAAGTAAGTAACGAAGTTCATTAGTATATGCCACGAGTTGTGTTTATATGTAGTAGCAATACATTTATGTAGTACTAGTATTGCATTATTTTATTGTACAGTGGTACATTGCGCTAGCGAGTGAAATAGAATGTCAGACTTCTTACCCACTTCAAGTAAGTATCCGCGCTCTGTTTGCGTATGTGTAGGAATTGGAGAGCATTACGCAATTATACTAATGGGAAATTTGATATGCATTTATAGCGAGAACGTGAATGGAGTGTTGAGGGATGATTGTAAGTGGAGTACGTTATTGTACGTGATGTGGGGTGAGTTTTTAATGGTGATGTCTGGTCTCAGTGGTTAGTGTTGGATGGTTAGGTTTACATTACTATTGATATGTACAAGTACCTGGTAAAGACATACAATTTATTAAACTCTACATGACAAACACATGCTACTGTAGATCTTTGTGTCTCTGTGTTTTCAACTGACATGCATAGCTCTAGTTTGGTGCGAGACCAGGTGGATTTCTGTGCAGACATAAATTATCTTCTCAGTGTGCACTCCACAAGCACCATAACCTAGGTATTCGGCAGGAAATTAGGCAAAACCTATTCGGAAAAATCGATTTTGTTTTTTAAACTATTCGGAAAAATCGATTTTCAGATCCACCAAAACCTGAAAAATCGATTAGTGTTTTAAAAGTATTCGGAAAAATCGATTTTCATTATGCAGGGGAGGTTACACACCCTATCGGGAAGGATACAAGCATTGGACCAGTTTCTTCAGTAGGCTGACACTGAACGGCAGGATGGAGGCCTGGTGTTGAGCTCTGAATGGTCATCGAACCAACTGACACAGTTATAGCACCTCGGGGTACAGATACGAGCATCGATGTACTATGTTTCTTTCTTCATTCTTTCGCGATGGCGCGCCAATCGAAATTTTCTCCTTCCCATCTCTTTAAATAGTTATAGACATACGGTACTCATATGCAGACATCACATAAAAGTACATGCGCACCACTCAGGCAACACTTTCCTACATAGTGGAGCATTTGCCGACAATTGAAACAAAGGCTAGACTGTCCCACAAACTTGAGGTATCCACGTATCGATAATCCAATTCTAGAAGCGCTTTCGCGACAAAACCCTACTCATGCCACAATACATTTAGTTAGTAACCTTTCTAGCTGCTTTACGAATCATTAGTTGAAAAGCGGTAATAGCACTTTAAAGCACGCAAATGATGTAAAATACCAAAATAGCGGGGGTTTCCGCTCAAAAACTGTACCCCGCTATCAATCCCACTTTACTTAATCTAAACCTACCAGATGCTGGTCAAAATTCTCAAGTACCAAACAGAAAAGCTTCTTTTCCTTCTCCTTCGTCCGCCCCTTATAACACATTAAAAACGGGAATTAGCATCGCTCGCGGAGCTCTCATACAAATGTATGGCGCACGTGAATCGTTTCCTATGCAGCTCTGGTAAGCTAATTCTAATTGTAATGTGTATGTTAGGGGTTCGATACATACAATATATAGAATTGTATCAAGTTACAGATTATTATTATTATTATTATGTATATTATCACATGTATCATTATCAAACATAATATTAAAAAACATATTATGCGAGCCAATGCCCGAGCCCTCCTCTTACGATGTGGATGTTCCCTTCAGGAGGGGGATATTTCATCATCGTAACTTTCATAGCTAGTGTGTCTCAGTGTGTCAGGGTATGTATGTATGTATGTATGTATGTAATGTAATGTAATGTAATGTATGTATGTATGTATGTATGTAATGTATGTATGTAGGTATGTAATGTATGTATGTATGTATGTATGTATGTATGTATGTATGTATGTTGTATGTATGTATGTATGTATGTATGTATGTATGTATGTATGTATGTGTATGTATGTATGTATGTATGTATGTATGTATGTATGTATGTATGTATGTATGATGTATGTAGGTATGTTGTATGTATGTATGTATGTATGTATGTCTGTATGTATGTAGTTGTATGTATGTATGTATGTATGTATGTATGTATGTATGTATGTATGTTGTATGTATGTATGTATGTATGTATGTATGTAGTATGTATGTATGTATGTATGTATGTATGTATGCTATGTATGTATGTATGTATGTATGTATGTATGTAGTATGTATGTATGTTGTATGTATGTATGTATGTATGTATGTATGTAGGTATGTATGTATGTATGTATGTATGTATGTATGTAGGTATGTATGTATGATGTATGTTGGATGTATGTATGTATGTATGTATGTATGTATGTATGTATGTATGTATTGTATGTATGTATGTATGTATGTATGTGATGTATGTATGTATGTATGTATGTATGTATGTATGTATGTATGTATGTATGTATGTATGTATGTATGTATGTATGTATGTATGTATGTATGTATGATGTATGTATGTATGTATGTATGTATGTATGTATGTATGTAGTATGTATGTATGTATGTATGTATGTATAGTATGTATGGTGTATGTATGTATGTATGTTGTATGTATGTAGTATGTATGTATGTATGTATGTATGTATGTATGTATGTATGTATGTATGTATGTATGTATGTATGTAGTATGTATGTATGTATGATGTATGTATGTATGTATGTATGTATGTATGTATGTGTATGTATGTATGTATGGTATGTATGTAGATGTATGTATGTATGTATGTATGTTATGTATGTTATGTATGGGTATGTATGTAATGTATGTATGTATGTATGTATGCTGTATGTATGTAGTATGTCTGTATGTATGATTATGTATGTATGTATGTATTATGTTGTATTGTATGTAATGTCTGTATGTATGTAGTATGATGTATTTATGTATGTATGTAGTATGTATGTAATGTATGTAGTATGTATGTATGTATTATGTATGTATTGTAGTATGTATACAAATATGATAATGTATTCAATTTTAACTATGATAAAAATTTATATTAATAAACACATGAATAATAACTATATTAAAATACATACCTACCCTGACAACACGGAGACACACTAGCTATGAAAGTTACGATGATGAAAATATCTCCCTCCTGAAGGGAACATCCACATCGTAAGAGGAGGGCTCGGGCATTGGCTCGCACAAGAGTCAAATTAAGGCGGCCGTACAGGCTGCAGACAACCTTGGACTTGAGGGAGTTGGTCCTTGTGGCAAGGTATGATGCGAGCCGTAAAAAAGCTTGCACCGCTTCGCTGCCCCAAGCTCTATATGACTCGGCCACAAGGGGAATAGACCTTATTCGACCGCAATTATGAATAAATTATTGCGTGACTTGCATGTGACATGATTGATTGTTTATTGAGAAAGGCGTCGCCGTTATTGAGTATGGCTGAACAATCGGATGCGTTTAAGCAGCTTGATGCAGTCGGGAAGTCACGCTATAATGAGAAACTTGGTATGCTAGGCATAACAACAGATCCGTACATGACTCCAAAAGATGCTTGGGACTACAACCTCTCTCGTTGGCCTGACGTGTCGTTTCCCGACATTTGTGTGTATTTCATTCATACTCCTTCTCCGTACACAAAAGATGAATTAAAAGCATACAAAAGTACAGAGGCATGGGCCTATTTCACTGCGGGATATGTAAGCGAAGTTGGATTGCTAAACACAACGCCATGCACAAACGTGTCTTCTTTCTGCTATGGTACACGTTATATATGCATGTGCATTAATTGTTACTTGTGGTATCAGATGCATTCACATTTTAGGTAAAGCATAGCCAGAAGATGACCTCTCCTCCCTTAAGGCCATGGATAGGCGTTCAGTACGATGGCACGTGCTCATTGCAACTGTATGGCAGGTGCTGGGGAAGCCTGTTCCCATGTGGCAGCTTTGCTCTATGCTGTGATGGCAAAGGCTAACCTTACCAAGGAGACTGCCTGCACTTCTGTGAAATGCAGCTGGCTTCAACCATCACACAAATCATTTTCATTTACTTAGGGTTAGGGTTCTACTGGATCCAGGGAATAACTTTTGCACCGATGCATATTCTTTCGTGGGTCATATAAACGGCGCCTGTTCTTTTTTACTTTTGGCATACTCGGAACTGATCTGCAATTAATTAACAAATTAACATGAACATAATAAATGCAACGCTTTGCGAGTTCATGACATACGAAGACGGGTATACGAAGGGTTCAAAACATAATCTCCCAGTGCAGAAACCGTCGTAGAATACACCGAGCGAATTTAGAAAACATACATGTCTAAAGGAATGAAGCTAGCCTTACACAAACCATACTATATTAAATTAAGTGTTTGAACGATAAGTCACTAAGTTCTTACAGACCATTCAGCAAAAACACATCTCCCAGTGCGTAATGGTGCGCTACGTACAAATTCAGTAACACAGTACCTCTAATGTGTACACGAAGCAACGTAGCCTTAAGGCCGGCATACACGGGGCGACTTCCTGCCGATTTGTCGCATGCAACTCGAATGAATATGGGTAAAAGTTCCGTAATTGTTTAGTTTACTGATGGTTTGCGGAACATTTGTTCATATTCATTTGAGTTGCATGCGACAAATCGGCAGGAAGTCGCCCCGTGTATGCCGGCCTTAACACAAAGCCTTTGTGTAATAATTTTTCCCGCGTAACAGAGTTCAAAAGTCAAACAACATCGACTACTGGGAATTTTGTAATGGTTACAACCATTTTTATGACATAAAGGCATAGCAAAAAAATACAGCTTTACTTACAACAAAAACTGTCGCACAAACGACGTCGATGTCACGTGACTTAATTGGTAAATATCGCTACAAGCGCGTGACATTTATATATTCATATTGCGGTCGAATAAGGTCTTATCCATATTAAGGTATATCACGTCCACCCCAACTCGGAACACTTGGCATCATTGGCAGAGTGCTTCCTTAGCTCAGCGGCAACCGCTGCTGATCCTGCTGTGCGACCCGCTTCAGAGATAAAGGTAGGGTTAAGCGGAGACACCACAGTAAGGTCAAAGGCAGCAACTTTACTCTGTGCAGGCCATATGTCAACGACGCAAACAACATGCTATTAATAACCACGTGACTCCATGCACTTAATAACCACGTGACTCGCAATCATTGCTATTAATAACCACGCAGCACCCAATCATTAGGACGCAAACACCATGCTATTAATAACCGCGTAGCGCCAGAATCAGGGCCGTCGCCGCCAGTCCGGTTGCACGGTTTTAACCGGACCTCTGCTGTCTCGGTCTCGGATCCATTTTATTACATTATTGTATAGTACGTCACGTACGTTACTTGTTCGATCTAGGCCCTACATGTACATGTATATACATGCGTCAGCCCTTACTTTACATACTACTACATGTGGCGATCAATGTCTGCAAACATGTTGTTAGCTACAAAGCTACTAAACTAGCAGTTCCATTTAAAATGGCTACTATTGCCGATGTGCGAGAGTCGATTCCCAGCCTGCCTGATGAGCTCCACATGCACGATCCTAAACGCTTTGATTTTCCGAAGCTTTGGAAAGACAAAATCTGTTTTTGTTCATCAAAGAGCAAGTGGTTCAATACTTGGCCAAACCCAAAGATGTTCTGCAACGCTTGCGTCACTGCTAGGCAGAATTATAAGTCCCATTTGTAAGTGCCTTTTAGTGCACTTGGGAAAGATGCCACTGTTACTTAAGTAAGCATCTATAGTTGTGTACCTCTGTGTCTCAGTGTCGTATTTTCTAAATGAATGGACGATGAGTTCAGTTCTATACGTACTATATATTGCACTTTTTGTGTAGTTTTTGGAGGTTTTATAACGCAAAAAGCGTTGGCTTCAGGGGCACCGCCCCAGACCCCGCTGGGGGAGCTTACAGCGCTCCCCCCATACCCACTAGCTGGGCGGGAGGGGTGGCCCCCTCCCACACCCTCCCCAGGGCGGCTCCGACTACACGTCCGCCATTATCTACAACCGGACCACTTTGTACGGCGGCGACGGCCCTGAGAATACCATGAATATTATAGCTAATTTAACCCCACGTAGCGTTACCAAGTACCAATACAAATGTCGTATATTGATACCAATACCGCTTTCGTGCTGTTGCTAAAACGGTCGCGGTTCCGCCTATATTTTTCCAGACATGATTGTACATGTATAAAAATAATTGGGACAGTTTTCGCGAAAATTGCAAAACTTTTATATTATTAAAATTATAAAATGCATTGTGTTTGAATCGCTATAACTAGGTTCATTAGGTAGCATCCGACTTTTCCATGGCCATCAGCACAATGTTGTATGTCCTATATCGCCGCGCTAGACTAGTTGAATACTGTAGTCATGTCTCGTGACCGCAAGGGCTGTGCAATGGATAATCGCATGTGCAGAAAACACATTCAGTGAGACTGAAAATGTGTATGGGATCATCATTAGTAAAGAGGACTATTTGAGAGGACTATCGTTTTTTCCACATGTATAACATGCAGGGTTTTGGCTGATTCGCGCAGATGAGTACATGTATCATTGAACGGCTTGCGCGTGCGCGGGCAACATGCCATGCAAATTACATTAAACGACTGAGCATTTACATTCAACGTTGAACGTTATGTGGACCTTCAGTGTATACTGCTTGTCATGTCAGTACCATTCCTTTTATGGTCATTACTGATTTCTGAGCTCTTAAAAATCAACTGTGAAAAGTACGACTGATTAGTGTGGTTTATTTTTCTTGCACTGAGTACCAATATAAAAACTACCCGCAATTACCTACGTCACTTTACATGCACGTGAACATGCACATGAATATGCTCCTTATGCTCTTGTGATGACAAATGAGAATGTTGCCGCGAAAAGGTACACGCAATGATTAATATAATCACCGTGACTTGACTCACGTGCACAAGGAAAAACTTACTCTGGTTGAATTGGGTATTCCCATTGAGTGATATACCATAGTGACTAAGCGAAGGCACTAACGTTGTGCAATATTCCCCCACGGTTGAGGTGATAAGTGCAGTGATTAGGAATCGAGAAGCACTATAGGTTCAAATCCCGCTAGGAGTAACTTTTTATTTTTGGGGCTTATCTACATAAGTATAAGTTCCAAATGTATTCCTTCAAGCTAGTGCATTGCGGCTACGACGAGAGCTTCACAAGTTCAAGGTATTGGGGTTCAATTCCGGCTCGGGGTCCACCCAATTTCCTCCCCTAGTTGTATTCCATTGTTCCACAGGTGCATTGGTGGCATAGCCTCGGTTCTGTCGGAGATGACTACCGAAAAGTGAAAGAGCTGCTGATGTTTGGTGATTCCTCATCAAAGGGCACAATATCTGTTCAATTTGGTTTCTGTTGACTTGGTAGTGTCACTCAATGGGAATTCTCCAATGGAGAAACAAAGAAAATGGAGAGTTCTGTTGCTGTTATCCCTACGCGGCTACGCCTGCGTCAGGTGTAGGGTGCCATTTTTAAATAATTTAAATAATTTTATTTGCATTTCTTTCTAACTGCCATGATAAAAAAAATCACACCCCTGGTTTTGGAACCTCCGTGCCATTAGTACTAGTCTCCATAGCTATCGGTAATGGTTTTAAACAGCTATTGGTTATTAAAATATTTGGTTTCAATGGTTCGTCTGATGTGAAATGGTTTTCAAGCGAGAGCAAAACGATAAAGTACTGAAAATACGATTGCAAGCATTTTTGTATTATAAAGGCACAATTATTCATACATCTGAGGATAACCTTCGTAACTTGAACTGATATAAAATTAATATTTGAGATCTACTACATGTAGCCTCCCCACGCCCCTCCCACCCTCCCCCGTGCTTAAGATGGCGCCCAGCTATCGCAATCAATTCTACGCGAATAAGAAACCATAGGCGTAGGAAGCAAGGGGGGGGGGGGGGGGGGGGGGGGGGGGGGGGGGGGGGGGGGGGGGGCACCGGGGCCCGGGCGCCCCCCAATGCTATAATAGAAATGATATGGCTCATGTACTCGTTCTTTTTAAATTGAATATCAGTATCATTGCACCGTCTGTGCCGAGGCATATATTGTATCTGCATGGCCAGCGCCCGGCCGAGGCCTGTAATATTATTGATTAGATTAATTAGACTGCTCGCTATTTAGAGAAGGCCTTAGTTGCAGGGTATGAAATCTATTTTGGGAGGTGAGCTCTGCTACGCAACAGCTGAGCAATGGATCCACCAACACAAGAGAGGTTGAATAATGTTATCCTTCACATCCACAATTCATTGGACCTAACTGATATTGCCCATGTCTTTTCTATGGCAAATGAAATAAGACAACGACACTTTGGAAAATTCATATAGATATCTAATTGTTTGGAAACACTTTTTCTTTTGACTCATACATGTATGATGCTGTACTTATTATGTATTCATTTTTGAAAAATGGTCACTGGCGCCCCCCCCCCAGCTTCCTACGCCTATGGAAACAAAGTGTCTGTAAAGTTGGGGAAATATTGCAAGGATCCACAGTCTTTTAATTGCACACGACGAAATATCATCGCGAATGCCGAAACAATCAAGGTTTGACGTAGTGTCTCGTCCAGAGGTAATATATCGGGTGACGCAACAAAATAAAAAGCGTTAACTTAGATTTGTCTGGGACGGCAAGAGAACCACAAGTGCTAGGTCGACAAATGCGTATAAGGTTTAAAAGCCGGCGTTACGAAGCGTTCCCTCGGGAATCACATTTTATTGACACGGCCCACGTTTACCCTAGCTTCAACTCGTCCTCTGTCTAATTATGTGAAATATGGGTTTAATGACAAAAGCAGTGCACTCTTATAGTACAGGGAGTGTGTGGAGGCAGAGGAACATCAGGTGGTCTCAATGAGAGGACCGTCACTGAGGTACTTGGTAATGCAGACTGTCCCACTTGCTCTGAAAAGTGTGGGAGCAATTCCTGTAGCTCTAGCTCTTTAGAACTAAGAGGCGTCTGATGAAGACTGGTGCCTTTTGATGTGACAAAATGGACACATCTGTGATCACTGTACTCATCTTAGCATATAGAAATAAACTTTTTACTCATTGTAATAAGGTGATGGGTCAACCCCTACTTACCGCATATCAAGACAGAATGGATAGATGTGTGACCTCAGCAATATTGAATGTTGTCTATCACTACTATATATACACACGTAGGGATGCTTTCTCACAGCAGAGGTGGATCCAGGTTGGGGGGGGGAGGGAGGGTCATTCCATACTTATTTGAGCCACCCTGATCTCAAACAGAAGTAATATTTCTACCCCAAGAAATAATGCTGTATGAATGCTCCTTCTGTGCTAATGTGTAAAGGTATATCTAACTTACGTGTCCCCCATCTGGGTCCCAGTCATGCGTCTTACTAAGCTGATCAAATATACTGTGTGCTTTTTTTTTTCAATTTGACAAGCAGAAGAAAAGAAATGCTCGCATTGAAATGTATGGCTAGATCAGTACTTTATGATAGATAGCCCAATTTTTGATGCGTAATGATCATTTGATAAGAGACTCTTTGCAGTCCACGGAAAATCAAATACAAATAAATTGAAAACTTGAAAAACTATCCAGGTGAATACTGTCTCCACGATTAGCAAATTTATACCTTGAAAGAGTTTGCACAGAACATAGACTTGCAAATTTAATTAGTGCCAACAGGTTAATGTTATTATGAATTGATAACGATCTAAGACATTCCTGCATGGTTCACAGGGCAATGTACTTAGCTTCCACCCTGCCCACTCTTGAGCACATTGCTGTGCTTCAATTTAGGATCTGCATCAGGCAACACTGTCACAAATGAAGCATACTTAGAAGCACATGCTTGCACCAATTGAGACTTCCTCTGTAAACTCAACACTCACAGCAATCATACACAAAGTGCTTTGTTGTGTGTGGGACACTCTGTATATGGATTGGAGGGAAATAACTCTGTGCATTGTTCTGCGCGATGATATTGTCCTTCTTACAGTTACATAGTAGAATTTGCTTTTATGTTTACCATGCTGCTGGAGAGGGCGTGCTGGTGGGGATGAACTTCCCCACCCCCAATGGGATGGGCAGCTGCACCCTCTCCCTGAATGTACCGGCCTCCGGTTTAGCTGTTTAGTGACATGGCAATGGTGGCAAAAGCAGACAGCCCATCCATGTAACTAAGTTGCAGTGGCGGATATCCGGAGGGAAGGAGGGGGGGTTGACAAGTTCAAACGAACCCCCCCCCCCCCCCCTCTCCTCCCTCCAGTCTTTTTCCTACTCCACCAGGGCTGTTGTTAATTAGTTCATGCAGAGACCTGTCAGTAACTATCAATAGTTTGCTAACATGTTATGCTTTAATAAAATTAACGGCTTTATTAATTATTATTATTTAATTGAGACCGAGGGTCAGGGTTCTGTTATATGTTCAGTTGCAACTTGACGACCATTGATGGTCAAGATGGCACTGGTAACCTAACGTGGCTGCAAATCATAATAAGGGCAGCAACTCAATTTGTTGTTAAGAGTTAAATTTCAGTAATAAACCGTGGAATACAATAATTGGGTTAGAAAAAATTGATTTTGTGTACCGGTCTATGGGAAACTATATTTTGTTTTCCCAAACCGAAATGTTCAATGTAATGGTATAATTATTCACTTTGTGCATCTAACAACCTTTTTAAGCATATAAATGAAGTGGCAAAAGTTTTATAACGTGGTTAGTTAATAAAATTCAAGAGTAGTCAATTTCCATACATTTAAATAGCTGTAATTCTAACTTTGTTTAAATTAGAAACAGTATTACTTAAAAAAATTAAACACAAATTCAAATCACACTACCTCTACGTAATAGCAATGGAAGAGATGCTATAGGACATCTTTTAACACCATCACTTTTACTGGTGACAGCCGATTTCTGCATATGATATGCACGATTGACTTGATATAGATGGAAGGTCACACGAAACGGTGTGCCAAGGAGAAGGGGACAGAATTTCCAAAGTTTGTAAAATATTGAGCAATATTCTATCTTTTTTGAAACAGCCTATGAGTGGTGAATGTACTAGCTTACAGACACATGTATCAATAGAACCCATCATGTATACTGATGCAGTAGCACAGCACGATTCTACGTCTACGCTACAAGCTGTTTTACCAAAGTCTTCAAATGTTTTACTAGACTTAATGATATCAGATGAGGAGATTGATGAAGACGATGTGCAAGACATCAGTAGCTTTGATGACCAGTCCGCATGTTCAATACCATTGTTGGCCAATTACAGTAGTAAACAAATTCAAATCACCACTAGTAGGGCACAATTCTGCAGAAGCAGCATCAATTGAAGATAATGTAACAGATATTGGTTTGGTTATTTAAGGAATTCCTCAACTTTAAAATGCTATGGAAAAGGTACTCACAGAACAGCCTTCATTGCCTTCAATTTTGCCAGTGCATGTTTATGAAAAGGGTGGCAAAACTATAAAGCAATATTTCAGAAAAGCTTGGCTGAGTGAATACCATTGGTTGGTATGGTCTCCTTCAAAGGAAGGTTCATATTGCAAGTACTGCGTACTATTTGCAAAAGTTCCGCAGGGCCGGTGATGTTCATTATGCATTCATTATCTCAATGATAATGAATGCATAATGAACATCACATATATACCTTGAAGAGTGAGCTAGCTATTCCTGATGCTTCTTTGGTTGGAAGAGCAACAGCTTCTACCCATTTTGTGAAATAATCACATAGGGTAAGAATGTAGCTATTTCCCGAGGTGGACTTAGGAGGTGAAATAGGGCCAACAAAATCAATGCCCACGTGATGCCAGGGTGAATGGACTGGAACTGGAAACAATTCTGGTGTTGCAATGAATAGTTTCTGGCTATCCTTTGACAAAAGTCACAGGTAGAAATCTGTACATGAAACATACTGATATATGTAATGAGAAATGAGAGAGATATAGGACACGTGCATGAGGCAATGTTAAAAAGGACATTCATACCACATGTACATCACAGTCTTTTATGCATTACCTTGAGAAGTTGTCAGTGCATACAGTATCGGATGATTTGTCTGTTTCACCTGAAATCCTTCTCAGTGTGCAACATTCGGTCCGATTGTACTGATGAACGTATATAAGTTCTTTGTAGTACATGTAGGCTTGAACAACGGTCCGGCTATCCCTAAATAGTTCTGCACAAACCATTCACAGAAACTGCCTATAAGTTCTTTTACATTCTTTGGGACAGGGTAAGTCACCACAGCCTGTATTTTGGTTGCGGATCTGGTTTACACCTTGTGCGGATACTATGCATGCGTGACCCAAATACTGGACCTTGGCAAAGACTTTGGCCTGAGCAAAACGACAATTCAATGTCAGGTTTTAATTATCTGTAGAACGCATCGAAATCGAACAAGGTTCAACCAAAAGTAGCACTATTTAAACGATGGTATCATCAATGTGTTCATCCGTTCCTGCATGCATGCCATTAAACGCTTCATGGAAGCTTGATGAAGTGGAGTTGGAGGAGTCAGAGAAAGAGAAAGACAACGCGGCTCTAATTATTTGGCTATGCGGACGATCATCAAAACGTTTTGCCAGTTGCTTGGCAGCATGAGCAACACTGAACCGCGCGCGGGGTTAGAGAGCCAACTATAATGTTGTAAGGAATGGCGTTTTATATTTTATTCCCACATAAAAAGTGTAAAAGGGGATAACCCTGTGTGTTGCGTAAGGGGATATATATAACTCCTGGAAAAGCACTGTGTGTGTTGCGTAAGGGGATATATATAACTCCTGGAAAAGCACTGTGTGTGTTGCGTAAGGGGATATACCCTGGGAATTTTCCCAATCATATTATAATTTAATTATAATTGTATTTCCGGCCTATATAAACTAAAGACGTGTCCGTGAGTTGTATACTCGATGGATGAATACTAGGTAAGTATACAGGCAACACTAAGATTGATTATAAAGCTTTTTGGGCGGGTGCACTCTTCCGCGGGCACTTTGAATCAGTAATGACGGAGATATCAGTTAAGCTAAACTCGGAACAGCTGGTAATTTCCATGCGCAGCTCTCATGCAAATGTCATTAACGCGCAGGTACTGATCCGAGGGGTAGCAGAGTGCTTCACAGAAATTTTAACTTCTGCCCTATTTATTCAGAGAACATGGAGGGTAGATCACAGAGCCGCCAGGTGAGTCCAGCGCCAGCAGTGCTGCACGTGTACAAGAGCTTTCTTTGACAGCATGACGCTTACACAACATTTCTTGTTTAATGATCAACAAACAGATAGTCATGGTCGTGTGAGAATGCATGCATATATGCATTTGACGTTCAAAGAGTTAATAAAGGCCACGCAAGTAGGGTCTAACGTTTCAGCGCATCGTATCTGATTGGTCGGCGTGTCGATTACTGTAATAACATAAAACCTCCGGGTCGCGCGTAAATATGGCGTGGATTTTCAGTTTGGCTATAGCCTATAGGCTATTCATGTACTTGCATTCTTCGCATGCCGGCATGCGAAAGAGCTTACTTTGAAGCGTAGCAGGCTGTATATGATGCACTAATGCAATATACATGTATGGCGTGTGTCTCGTTCAAAAAGCGTTTGCGTGTGATCAATGCACTAGGCGGTGAAGTAGAAAGAAGACGTCATTATTTTTGGGCTGAAAAACCGAAGCCTTAGTAAATGCATGTACTCATCTTTGGAACAGTTTTTATTTTTCGATTGTGTTCAATTTCGTTTGTGCAGGCTGTTTCTGCGTGATTGTGTTAATGGTGAATGACAGCGAATAGGTATCAGCCATACACGAGATGCACAAGCACTTTCTTATACGGTATCCTATTTATTATACTTTTACATTAATTCTAAATGACTGCTTTTATTAAATGTTCATTTATTCAGGTTTTATCAGCAGCAGAACGTGGAGACCTACAGGCTTTAAAAGAATGCGGAAGACCGGCAATAATTAACAGCCGTACTTTGGTAATGGGACCACATATTGCACAGGACAGAAGAAATTGTGTACCTTCTGCTAGAAACGCACGGATCCCCCCCTCCCCCCTCTTCTCCCCAACCCCAGTACGAAATAATCAAATTGGCTTCGATCATAAGATACTACAAATATCTACTTTTAATAATCTATGCTTCGATGGCGGCAACGAAGAGAGCGGTGTTAATTTTGAGTAAAACAATAATGTACATCGTTTGCTAAGAATGAATCCTTATGCATCGCTCGTATCGTGTAACGCTATCCACATATAATGGTATAACTGACTTCAATCGGCATTAAACATGTCCCAATTCGAACGCAATTAATTTAGTGTACATAGTATCGTGAGAATGTGTGAATGTGTGCTCCTCCTAATGTGTGCCCCTCCTAATGTGTGCCCCTCCTAATGTGTGCCCCTCCTAATGTGTGCCCCCCTAATGTGTGCCCCTCCTAATGTGTGCCCCTCCTAATGTGTGCCCCTCCTAATGTGTGCCCCTCCTAATGTGTGCCCCTCCTAATGTGTGCCCCTCCTAATGTGTGCCCCTCCTAATGTGTGCCCCTCCTAATGTGTGCCCCTCCTAATGTGTGCCCCTCCTAATGTGTGCTCCTCCTAATGTGTGCCCCTCCTAATGTGTGCCCCTCCTAATGTGTGCCCCTCCTAATGTGTGCCCCTCCTAATGTGTGCCCCTCCTAATGTGTGCCCCTCCTAATGTGTGCCCCTCCTAATGTGTGCTCCTCCTAATGTGTGCTCCTCCTAATGTGTGCCCCTCCTAATGTGTGCCCCTCCTAATGTGTGCCCCTCCTAATGTGTGCCCCTCCTAATGTGTGCCACTCCTAATGTGTGCCCCTCCTAATGTGTGCCCCTCCTAATGTGTGCCCCTCCTAATGTGTGCCCCTCCTAATGTGTGCCCCTCCTAATGTGTGCTCCTCCTAATGTGTGCCCCTCCTAATGTGTGCCCCTCCTAATGTGTGCCCCTCCTAATGTGTGCCCCTCCTAATGTGTGCCCCTCCTAATGTGTGCCCCTCCTAATGTGTGCCCCTCCTAATGTGTGCCACTCCTAATGTGTGCCCCTCCTAATGTGTGCCCCTCCTAATGTGTGCCCCTCCTAATGTGTGCCCCTCCTAATGTGTGCTCCTCCTAATGTGTGCCCCTCCTAATGTGTGCCCCTCCCTCCTCCTAATCACTCTAATGTAATGCTTTTAGTGTGTGATTCTCAGGAACGCTTTTAGACTGTATAGTGTTGATTGACCGGAACTGATGCTTTTAGTGTGAATACAACGCGACTACATGTACCCCCTAGTACGCTACTACATGTACCCCCTAGTAGGTACGCTACTACATGTACCTCCTAGTAGGTACGCTACTACATGTACGCGCACAGGGAAAAAAATGGGTCGAATCAAAGTTTTGATTTTATAAAGGATTTTAAATCGTCTGTAAAATCATTGTGTGATTGAACAAACGCGTGTGATTTTTACTATTCAATCACGCAATGATTCCAAAATGATTCTACGCGTTTTTTCCCTGTGGTACCCCTAGTAGGTACTCTACTACATGTACCCCCTAGTAGGTACTCTACTACATGTACCCCCTAGTAGGTACGCTACTACATGTACCCCCTAGTAGGTACGCTACTACATGTACCCCCTAGTAGGTACTCTACTACAAGTACCCCCTAGTAGGTACTCTACTACATGTACCCCCTAGTAGGTACTCTACTACATGTACCCCCTAGTAGGTACGCTACTACATGTACCCCCTAGTAGGTACTCTACTACATGTACCCCCTAGTAGGTACTCTACTACATGTACCCCCTAGTAGGTACGCTACTACATGTACCCCCCTAGTAGGTACTCTACTACATGTACCCCCTAGTAGGTACGCTACTACATGTACCCCCTAGTAGGTACTCTACTACATGTACCCCCTAGTAGGTACTCTACTACATGTACCCCCTAGTAGGTACGCTACTACATGTACCCCCTAGTAGGTACGCTACTACATGTACCCCCTAGTAGGTACGCTACTGTCAATGAGGTTGCCACTTTCTATGTAGAACCAGCATACAAGAAAGTTCAGATATATAGTGTTTCATTTAACGATTTCATGCGGTCTAAAACAACGGGAAAGCTTACAGCGCTCTGCAGGAGTCTTTCAAAAAAAAAAAAAAAAAAAAAAAAAATTCATGCCCGTCGCAGCGTCAGTTCAAGAATGTAAGCTTGATCAGCTTCCCTACATCCTCATTAATTATTCATATCAATATACCCCCACCCCCACCCACCCCCACACCAACCCACCCTCCCCTTAGATTCCTGCATGTCAGAAACAGTGAGTGTATTGTGACATTAAAGCAACCCACAATTCTATGCAAGATATGTATACCTCTCCTCAAGTTATGTTGTACATCCCGCAAGTTTTGTACATCCCTCAAGTTGTGTGTATATCCCTTCACACAGTTTGAGAATAATACAACTCTCCATGTGGCTGCAAGGCATGGCCATTTTTTTAATATTGTGATCTGGATGTTCGAAAAAGATACAAACGGAGGAACTGCTTGTATGAATGTTAAGAATTGGGTATGTTATAGATAATATGTCAGCTTTGTTTGAATCTTTAGATCATTAATGCTATATGAGCACTGTGGCAGAGACTGCAAGTAAGGTTTACAACTAAAGCATGTACATGTATGATTGTGTTGAAATCATTACACATATGCTGTAAGCAACATTACTAAACATCTTTCCACTGCAAGTTAGTTCGCATAATGTGTTGCACCGTAGAACAAGGAGGCACTCCAGAAACTCAAAGAGCACTATGTTCTTAGCTTGGGTTGGGATAAGCCACTGACATGGCTGCATGCAATGGCTGGGTGCATCCTGACGCATTCACTTGCACCACTCCCTCACTCAAAAACATGTAAGCATAGGATATTAGCATTTGAGTGTGACCTCTGTTCCCTCCCACATAATATGAACCATGTATGCAGCTAGAGCTATATTCTGCAGTTGGGAAAGCTAGACCAGAGTTAGTGACATCAGCTCTCTTCTCACACAGTGGGGTGACACTCCTCTGCATGAAGCAGTGAGGCAGAGACACCTAGACATTGTGGAGTTTCTTCCTGGGAAAGGAGTGGACATTAATGCAGTCAACAAGAAGGTAAATTTGACTCACAACAAATCATTTGTCAGTGTATTGGTTTGCAATATGGCAGTGATTCATGCATTAGTCTATTGAATTGCAGTATATGAAACAGAATGCAAATATGTATGTTTTGTAAAGTTGCTCTTTGAAATCTAGTGATGAAGAGCTAATTTGATACATTGCAGAAGAGAGAGAAAGGGTGTATTATAAACTAATGCAGGCCTCCAGACTTTCCTTATAAGGTAATGCTGAGGTTCCAACCTTGCATGTGTTACAGGGACACACAGCACTTCATGAGGCAGTGACGAAAGGTTACAAGGAAATTGTAAGCAGTCTTTGTGAGAAGAATGTGGACATTAATGCAGTCACTTATAAGGTAAATGCTCCAACTCATAGCATAAGAGTCAAGTATGTTTTGTTGAGTCATACTAAACATGCACAGACAATTTGGTAGGACTTTGTTGAGAGCAGTCAAACGCATACATGCATGGGTGACGACCTTCCATTTCAGAGCAAGTGCACTGCACTGCATAAAGCGGCAAAGAAAGGGGATGCAGAAATTGTTGCAGCGCTTCTTGGAAGGGGAGCAGCTGTGACCAATGGTCCGATTAGAAGAAGGGCATCAGTTAGGTATAGGGCAGAACCTGGTGGTGTAAGAGAGAGAAGGGCCCCAGACCCAGGTGTTTCTGACTCTGTCAAAGAAGAAGAGGCTGCATCTATATGCTTTTTAGCCGATGTCAACATTGTTGATGTAAGCCAGTCCTATATATAAACTTTATGTACATATATTGCGTAAGGTAATACATAGTGAAGAGGAATTGAAGAGTGGGTGTAAGAGCTGATGTTTTGAAGCCTCCTTTTCTCTTTCCATTAGAAGAATGGTCGTACGCCACTTCACTATGCATGTAAAAACAAAGGAAATGCACTTGAGTGTGTGAAAATTCTGCTTGAAACAGAAAACATACACCTAGATCTGCAAGACAAAGCAAGTGCTAAAGAAGCTTTGTGTTCACATCACACCATACACCTCATGTAGGATGGACTGACTCCTCTCCATGTAGCAGCATCAAAGGGATCTAGGGCCATCTGTGAGTGTTTGCTAACTAAACTTAGGCAGCAGAACAGAGAGCAGGATGTAAATAGCCAATGCAAAGTAAGTAATGTAATTTATCAAAAGGTATAAAGTCTTCTGACTTGGTATGAAATGAAGGACCAAATGATGTCATAAACATAGACTATGCAACTTGTATTCTATAGAAGGGATGCACTGCACTTCATTATGCAGTCCAGTTCAGCCATGTAGAGGTTGTGAAGCTGCTCCTTAAGTTCAATGCAGACAAAGGTGTGACAGACAAGGTAAGTGTATGATTGTTGTGACAATGAAAGTGTCCAGTAACATATGCATGAGCTGATAGTGTCATGCAGGCATTCTCTTCTTTCCAGAAAGGAAAAAGTCCACTTGATTATGCACAATCTAGTCACAACTTACACATTGTGAATGTGTTGGAAAGTGCACTAGGAATGGTATGTATGAGTCATTACATGTATGGCAGATGGCTAGACAAAACCTTAGTGCAAATGCAAATGCAGCTATATACTTGTACATTAAGTTGCCACTAGCAGTGCTAATGACCCCCCATTTTATAAGTCTGCAGTCTAGTTCATTAAGTGTATAGTTAACTAGCAGCTGAGGAATTGCCCAACTGCTTCCCATGCATTTGTACTGATCATCATTAATTAAACACAGCATGCACCACTGTATAACTGGACCACAAGTTTATTCGCCAATGTCCTATGCATGTAAATGCCACTGATCTGTTTTCAGCCACAAGATCCTGTGGTGAAAGAGAATGCCGATTCAGATGGTTCAACCTGTGGGAGTGATTGAATGAAATGCTTCAACATGCAGAGAATAACTATTGATACACATTAATATGAAAGATGCATATATAATATAACTGATTGAAATAAGAAGCTGTCCTTTTTTTCAGTGTTGGTACCCCGCATTTCCTTTTGCATTGCGTGCACAACGCTAAACAACATGCATGTTTTTCTATTGCATTCTTCAATCACCGAGGGCCGAGGACAAAAGTATTTCCTGGCCCCCCCCCCCCCCCCCCCCCCCCCCCCCCCTATGTGGCCAATATCAATTGGGTTCGAAGATATAATATTATATCCCCTAAGCTGGATATATATGATGATAAGCAATAGTATCATCTGGTTCTAATCTAATGCCTAGCTCTTCTTGAATCTCAGGGCCTTCAGTCGATCCTATATGATAATCAGTGCCAAACAACGATCAAGAACGGCCTCTAAAGGCCCGGGCCCCATGTAAAGCCCGATTTTGCAGCCCCCCCCCCCCCTTTCAAACATGCAAGGATACGCCTAAGAAGCAAGTACATTCGGCAAGGATATGCCATAAGCCATTAGTAGGATAAGCGATTGACAATAACGACTAACAACACTGTAACTAAGACAACTCGTGTTTAGTAGGGATAAATAAGTACATGGGCAATCACTGACAGTTACAAACTAGATATTCACTATCAATTTTCACCACTATATATAGTCTTAGTCTTAGTAAGACCATATATGAGGAAAATTGATACTCCTCCTTCCTCTGTATCCACCACTGCTAGAAAGTACAAGCTTGCGCTATAGCACTAATCCGGAACTCCACAATACAGGGACAATCAGTTACTGGGTCATTCCAGGGAAGAGAGAAGGGCCAATCCACTTCACGTGGACCATATAAGTATAATGATTTGCAATGAACACTTGAGTAGTGTGCAAGTCCTCAACTGGCATCGTAAGAGGCCATGAAATGATGCCATTTACTGGCAGCTGGAACCTAACATGACAGCTAGAAAATAAGTTATCTCAATGTAATGATGTTTTTCTTGTTTCAGATGAGACAAAAATGTAAAGGTGGTGGCGGGAATGCGATACAAAAGTAGTTTCTTACACATGTCACAGCGGCTAGTGGATTACATCACGGCCATGTTTGGTTGCAATAGTACCCCGACTGATCGGTTGTAGCGCTGCGCTGGTCTGGGAACGAGACTATAGGGACGAAATATTTGGTCCGGTGTCACAGGAAAATTCGACGCTAGGAAATTTTGACGCGGCGTCAATATTTCCTAGGAAATTTGATCGCCTTAATCCTTTGAAGCGTCAAATTTTCCTCAGGATATACGGTCGTCTTTAGGAAATTTTGACGCCTACTCTACTGACACGTGTAGCGGATTATATGGAGCAAGAGGAGTACGACAATTTGATGGCATATTGCTGCAATGGTATACGGTGCCCAATCTTCCCACGTAGAATTCAAAGGATTATTTTAGAAAGAAAGCAAAGAAATTCGTCGTGAAAGATGGGTCGTTGTATTATAAAGGCAAATCCAGCGGCGACGGAAGCTATTATAAAGTGGTGCGGCCAATGAATAATAGATGAGCATGCATATACGCGCAAACATGACAGATGTATCTAGTTATGAGCAACAATTACAAATAATACATGCACAGTATAGAAGTCTTAATCAGTTAACGTAAACTTGCCAAACAATGTCTGGCGGTGTTCGGAACCGCGAATAAATTCATTACCTAGCTCCACTAAATAGATTTTATCTGTCAAATTGCTATGAACGAACAAAATCATCGAGTTGTTTAGTCGCAGTTGTGTCATCGTTGTTCGTAGAAAGGTCTTGACTCTACGCAACGCACTAAATGATCTCTCGCTTGTAGCATTTGTGGCTGGCATGACCAGTATCAACGAAACCAGGCAATGAACTTGTGCATGGAATCAAGGCCTTTTGGATTGGTGATAGCTTCTTTATAAATTCAACTATAGAACTCAGATCATATGCAATGCTTGACTGTGGCAAATTGCTGGACAATATGCATTAGCTGTTGCAGGTTTAGATCGGAACCATAAAGAATTCAATATCATCATCATAAGACTCTTTGTTTGCTGCCTTAAGTAACACATTTTCTAATTTTTTATACGTTTGGAATCCTGGCTGGTCAAATCTCATTTCAATTTCATTAACAATTCTGTCAATGCCTTCAAAGAAAAATGGACGATAATAATCTTCAACTTGATGAGGAAACGCATCTTCGTTACCTATGGAATCATAGCGTCTTGGAGCTCTACGCTTTCGGGGCAATGATGGACACTCCACTTCAAGTTCATTCGCAGTTTTCTGCATGACTAGTTCCCAAAATGCTTGAAAGCTCTCGTCTGTCCTCAAAGACTTCAACGTCTTTACTGTCATGGCTGCAACCTTCTGCCCTTCTGCAGCAGACATGTGACGAGATTGAAGAGTTTTGCTCAAGTTGTCACTATGACGAAGAAGCAGCTCGCCTAGCATTATGCCAAAAAGGAAGTCAAACGTCCTCATGCAGGTCTTAACACCTATGATCCGCGATCGCATATCAGTTTCCTTTACATATTCCAAAGCCTCCTCCCATACCTGGTAAAGGAGATCATGATTTGTTATTATTCTTCCTAAGCACTCTGCATTTGTGGTCCACCTTGTTGGGCAAAGCGTTCTAATACCTGGAGATGAGGAAGTAACTTCAAGTTATAATCGATTTAAAATCGCATCTCTGCATGCGAGGAGATTTCTTAATTAGCCTTGTTATTTCATTTGCTGTGTCAAATGCATTTCTTACTATCGCACATTGCTTAATGGTGTCATTGCAGGCTAAGTTCAGAGAGTGTCCATAGCAATGTGTGTAGATGGCTCGAGGTTCTTCATCTAGAATGAGTTTTGCAACTCCTGCTTCACACCCTGACATTGCAGATGCTCCATCGTAGCATTGACCTCTCAGTTTAGTGATGGAAATATTTAGCCTATTTAACACGTCGTGGATAATTGTCAACAATGCAATAGCTTCACTTGATTCTGTTTCATACAGCCCGAAAAAGTCTTCGTGAACATCTAACTCGTCGTCCACCCAACGAAAACATATAACCACCTGTTCCTTATTTGATTCGTCTGTTGTTTCGTCAATCATGATAGGTTACAATTATAGTTAATAACTAATGAATTATTAATTTCAGCCGTTAAAAGTGGTGCGGCCATGGCCGCAGTGGCCGTAGCGGTTCCGTCACCACTGAAATCGGACATTGATCTGAAGGTAATCGCATCCATAAGTGATATTTCATGAAAATTTAAGGGCTCATTTCGCCAGCAGGTGATAACCATGAAACAAAAGCTTGAGGTACAGGAAGGTTGCCATAACAGCGCTCTTGGTGGAGGCAGAGATAATATATAGAAAAAATAAAATATATAAAAAAAGCTCTACCCACTTTTTACACTTATTCCATTAGATACACCACGTTTGGTTACAGAAAACGCAGTAGTTAAGCTGATACTGTCGGCCAAAAAACCGCCCTACGAAATGATTAGTTGCTTTTACAAAAACCTTTATAACTTGTCAGATCTGAACACCTCGATCCTTAAAATAATACAGTACGTAGTCCATACACACAAGAAATACATTTTATAAAAATATGTATACCTTCACGAACGAAAAAAAGTGGTTTTCGTACTTTTTGCCTCCTTTTCTCCAAACGCGTCAAGGTGCGAATAACACGAGGTCGGATGGTTCGCGTGATATGCCTATTCTATGTATGGCGCACGTGACTCGTTTCCAATCCCTCTATATATTATCTCTGGTGGAGGACATTTTGGGCGGGATAAGACGCTTAAAAAAGTTACTGAACGATTCTATTGGCTTGGCATTGTTGATGACGTTAAAGAATTTTGTCGCACCGGTGACCAATGCCAAAGAGCTAACAGGTACTTACTGTAGCTGTTCATGGATTGCATTCAGCTGTTCAGCTGAACACACACACACACACACACACACACACACACACACACACACACACACACACACACACACACACACACACACACACACACACACACACACACACACACACGCACACACACACGCACACACACGCACACACACACACACACACACACACAAGAGCACACTTACTTTTAGAAAGTTTGACAAGTACATATCTGAATTACATCCTGTTCCTGTAACTGATGAGGTGTGGCACACTATTGGAGTGGATTTAATTGGACCTCTCCCTGAAACACCAAGGGGGAAGAAGTACATAATGACTGTATCATGCTTATTCTCAAAGTGGCCTGAAGCCACAGCTTTACCAGACAAGACGGGAACAGGAGTGGCTGAATTTTTGTATTTGTGTTACACAAGGCATGGATGCTGTAAAGTCAAGATATCAGACCAAGGGAGAGAATTTACTAATGAGGTGCTTAAATTCAATTTAATTTTTTCATGGTGCCTAACTTCACTTTTTCAAACAGGTTAATGATGAACTTTGCAAATTAACTGGAATTAAATGCAATGTGACTAGTGCATATCATCCTCAAAGTAACGGATTAGATGAACGATTCAATCAAACATTGCAAAGGCAGTTATTGAAATTTGTTAGTGATGAATCAAAGAATTGGGATTTGTTTCTTGATTCAATATTGTTCTCCTATCGTGCATCGTGTCAAGATTCAACAAAGCATTCACCATTTTTCTATGTCTATGGTCACCAACCAAGATTGCCTGTTGAACTTAACCTTGTGATACCAGATGAAGACTTCAGCACAGTACACAATACCAAGAGTACTGATATTGATGCACACATTAAGGTAGGTATCATGAATGGTCCAAGCATTTCTAATCCTTCCTTAATTCTTGCAGGCAATGATAAGAATTCGAAGACAAGCACTGCATAATCTACACAAGGTCCAGAAGCGTCAAAAAACATATTATGACAAGCTTCATTCGGCTGACAAATTATCATACAAAGTTGGTACTCTTGTCTTGGTAAAAAACAGTAAGAAAGATACAAAGAAAGGTTCAAGAATGGAGCAAAACTGGTCAGGACCGGTATATTCCATCATTGAAGTTTTACAGAAGGGAACCTTTAGGTTAGCAAGACAAGATAACTTGTCAAAACCACTTGCTCAAAAATACAATATGGCACGTCTCAAGTTGTATCACCAAAGAGGTGATGCTACAACAGTTAATGGAGTTGATAATACAGAGAATAAAGGTGAACTGATTAGAGATGATGCTACAATTAATGGAGTTGATGGTACAGAGAATAAAGGTGAACTGCTGAGAGCTGATGATACTACAGAGAATAAAGGTGAACTGCTAAGAGAGGATGCTACAGTTAATGGAGTTGATGGTACAGAGAATAAAGGTAAACTGCTGAGAGCTGATGATATTACAGAGAATAAAGGTGAACTGCTTAGAGATAGATGATGCTACAGTTAATGGAGTTGATGGTACAGAGAATAAAGGTGAACTGCTGAGAGATGATGATACAATCAATGGAGTTAATGGTAGAGAATAAAGGTGAACTGCTGGGAGATGATGCTACAACTATTGGAGATGATTATACAAGTGAACTGCGGACAGATGACGCTACAATTAATGTAGTTTCTGATCGACCATCATCGAATACATCCAATTGTAACACAGATAAACTACCATATGACAATTGGCCATCTCCAAGCTGTGAAATCATAACAGAAGAGGTGTTTCCATTTGTTGAGTATCAACCAGTTTGTCAAGGGTGGCAAAGGGATAGATGTTGCCAATTGGGTTTGAAACTTCATCATAGAAACCACAGGCATTCTAATAAACCATCTTGCATTGGTATAACACAAGCACCAAAGACAAGGATCAAGGGTGACGGAAACTGCTTTTTTAGTGCAATTTCACAGGTTCTAACGGGGTCACAGGAGGACCATCAGGAAGTCAGAGCACTAGTGACTTCTTACATGCTTGAAAATGATACTTCAAATAAAATGCTGTCAGCCCTCCTAGGCTCAATGACAACAATGATGCAATATTTGAAGAAGACAAAAATGTGCAATTTGAGTATGTGGGCTACTTAAATGGAGATTATAGCAACACTACAATATAGGTGTATTCCCCATCTGGAGCTACTAACAAATGGCTAAGGCACCAGCCGCAAGTAGCATTTAATGATACACACCACAATGAAGCCATTTACATCACAACTATCAACAGCCACTTTGAAACTGTTAAATGTATGTAAAAATTCTTGTTCTGTTTGTCGAATCTATGGTGACATATATAAGGCTAGAACATAATAGACTGTATACTATTAAAAGACACACGCCAATACATTTAAGCGGCAAAATTTCCTAAGGCGACCGTATATCCTGAGGAAAAATTGACGCTTCAAAAAATTAAGGCGATCAAATTTCCTAGGAAATATTGACGCCGCGTCCAAATTTCCTAGCGTCCAAATTTCCTGTGACACCGGGTCCAAATTTGGTCCGGCCGGACAAAATATGGGTCCGCTCCGCCACAAACGGTCCTACACGAAGCGCAAGCATTTATAAGTGTGAAAGCACGTGTAACTGCATCAGAAACTGCTAGAGAGATGTGTGCGGATGGAAACGAATTAGACCTAGTAGAAAAAGCATTCTTTACTTGATTGATGGGCGGTAGTCGAGCAACGACAAAAGAGACATCAGAAGAAAGGCTGCAACACTTGCTTTGAGAGATAGAGAGGTCGCTACAAAAAAAAAAAAAAAAAAAAAAAGAATTCGACTGGGCAAAAGGTATATAAACATTCCGCTCTGTATGGCATCCGCATCATGCATGCATTGATGACTTCGATCAAATAGGAGGTATTCGAAGTCAGATACGTTTGCGGCAGCGAGGAAAGGTGCCGCATCTTGAAGGCATGCCATGTGGATCTAACAACTGGGCATATGGGTGCCCTCATCGCGTTTTGGAGCGGGTTTTTTTTTTTTTTTTTTTGGAAAGGTGTAATAGAAGGTATGGTAAGTGTTGAATTATAGTACCTTACACATGTTGATCTTTCAATAGACCAAGCCATCAGGAACTTTTTCCAAACATTGGATCAAACATTCCATGGAATCAAAAGTAAAGTTCAAATGCACTGCTTGAAGACCACATGCTGCATGGTGGAATTGATGCTAAGTACTTAAGATTCATAGTGGGCGTGGGCCTGATGTCCAACTTCTCAATGAAACATAACAGCTGTGGCATACAATCCATCAAAGACATGACAGATATTGTACCGCATCTTTATTAAACGTGCCGTTTTTGTGGAGCGCGACAGGGTCTGCACTTCAATGTCCGCCAATTCATGTTTCTCATCATTATTATTCTCTTTCACTCATCACATGTAACTCGAGATAGGAACACCGTGTGAAGACGAAATAAAAATCATCAATAGCAAAACATGTTTTTGCCATTCAATGTTGCACACATAATGCAAGCGGAAAAGTGGAATCCCAACGACAAGTTTCTTACCGATTTCATTTATATTTTACATGTAAAATACAATTGTACATATCAATATGTTTTCCTATTAATGAGCATCAATATTTCTTATTTCCCTGCATTCGCATAGTGTAGTCCATTAATCTTGTTGTGAGTTGAAGCATTTTATTCAATCCCTGCCATTGACTAAGTTATCACGCAGCATCTTGTGGCTGAATTACATTTACCATGTAACATTGATGAATGAAATGTGGCCCATAGGTATTGTTGTGTTAAAATTCATGATGGCCAGTACAATTGCAGGTGGGCATTATTTCAGCTATTAGTTCACTGCACAACTGAATATTGCCTAATAAACTAATAAACTAGGTTCTAGACTGTCACATAAGGTAAGCTGCCATATTAGCACGGGTTACTAACGGACTGTACCAGTCAAACGCATCGTCTGGAGTACGTTTTAACACCACCAAGTGTCAGTACTGATGCATGCGCACCATGCCATCGTTTTAAAAGTTTTGCAGCACCTTCTGTTTTTTACATCCACTCGTACCTCTGAGGGGGGGGGGGGGGGGGGGGGGGGGGGGGGGGGGGGTACGCGATGAGTGCCAAATTAGCACGGGGGGTGTGTCGTAGCTTTTAAAATGTTTTCAATGGAACAGACAACCAGCAACGCCGCCAACATATCTGGAAGTATTCAAAATGAAGTTGTAAACACACAAAAAAAATAAATTAGCGTTCTCTGTCTCAAGCTAGGTGATTTTCTTTTCCTTCGAGGGGTAAAAAAGCCACGCATTGCAAGAGCTCGCAAGAGCCCTCCTTTTACCCCTTTTTCTATTCATACCTCATGCTGCATACTTTTTAAGCTTAGAACTTTGTTATAAGTGGTTACGCAGAAGAGCTACGCCAAGCTAAAGAGTGGCTTCGTGACCTCCATTGAAAATGACTGCGGTTATTCGGACCCCCCTCCCCCCCGTGCCAATAAAGCCAACCCGTTGCTAATATGGCAGTTTACCTTATCCAGAAATGAGCGGTCAAAAGTCAGAAATAATTAATTCGCGGTTTGCGAATCAACGAATATTCCCGTATATTTCCCGTAGACATGTATGGGGTACTTCAATACCAAGCACGCCAGATTTTTCTCAGCATTTGCCATGAGGGATTGTTAGTACACTACATTTGCCAAGATTTTTAGTGGGGTCGCCGTATTTTTCCTATTTAAGACGTCGCTTCCCTAGGATTGTCCTCCATGTATGGTTATACCATACATTGAGGACAATCCTAGGGAAGCGGAAGGAGCCAGTCCATCCTGCATGGGGTGTACGGTGTGATGTGAACACAAACATCACGTGTTATTCTCTAGAAATTGCTTCGTCTTGCACATCAAGGCGGCATATTTTCTGTTTCAAGCAGTGTTTTCACACACTCCAAGTGCATTTCCTTTAATTTTACATGCGTAGTGAAGTGGGGCTTCAAAACATCAGTGCAAATATGCACCACACAGCAGTACAGCAATCATAGTGCACCACTTCACTATGGATTACCTCACATGGCTATACATGTACATAAAGTTTAAATATAGAACTAGCTTACATCAACCATGCTGATATCTGCAGCAAATATAAACAAAACATAGCTGAGTTCTCTCCTTCTTTGACAGGGCCAGGAACTAAGGCTTGAAACCGGTTGTGCCGGAGCTCCGGTTAACCGGTTAACCGATCGCGAGAATTAAATAACCGCCTCAACCGGTTCTATTTCAGCTAAATAACCGCTTCAACCGGTTGTTAAAATATTAAGCAACCACAACCGACCGGTTGATATGTTATTGAGGAGTTGCAAGTGACGTCACGTCCATCTTACATCTACCAATAATGCTGGGCGCGAGAAAACAATAAGCGGACGAAAGCGAACAATGGAAGATTCATCTCTTCATTGTATGCATGGTGATACTTACAGTAACTTTATTATATTTGGAACTGTTTCCAGCAAAATCACCCCTATGATACTATCAAATTTTACAGGACAAGCAAAAGAAAAGTAACGCTTGAATTGAAATGTATGGCTAATTATAAATTCAGTACCCTATAACTTTATGATGGATAGGCCATGCGTAAGAACCATTTGCTAGAAACTCTTTGGAGTTCACGGAAAATTTGAAAACTTGAAAAACTATCCAGAAGGGTGACTTTGCTGGACACTAGCAACAAGGCGACATTCTTAGGGGTACGCCGCGGACCATTATTCTTGCCATGTGGCAAAGCCCGAGGTTGTGCTGGTTTAACTTTTGGTCCCATCGATTATGGCGGATAAATAATTGTTAAACCGGCAATAACCGGTTGTTGTAAAACGAACAACCTCAACCGACCGGTTATTTTTTTAAACAATCACCTTAACCGACCGGTTTTTAAATTGTAATAACCTCTTACAACCGGTTTTTTCTAAACTAACAGGTTTCAAGCCTTACCAGGAACATCTAGGGCTCCAACATGCATGGCTGAGGCCCTTCTGTCTCTTACATTACCAGGTTCCACACTATACCTAACTGATGTGCCTTCTTCTAATCGGACCATTGCCGAGAAGCGCTGCTGCATCCCCTTTCTTTGCCGCTTTGTGCGTTCACTCTTAGCCTCGTCCCCAGGCCCCCTTTTAATTAAAGTTATGGGAGCGACCTGGTGTACACTGCCAGGGTCCTAGCGCGCATGCGCTAGCCATTACGGTAATCGTATACTTTTGTAATTTATTTTGGAAACCATTCCGTATACTCGTCTGATTTCGCGATGGGCGTCATCTGTTGTGTTCCGAGAAGCGGTAGCTTATTCTCAATCTGTTCACCTTCAAAGCTTTACACTCAAGGCTAAGCAGGAGGAAGCTCTTTTCCATCTGTACAGTGGCCGAGATGTTTTTTTTTGTGTGTGACTTTTTGTGTACGCTTCTAAATGGAGCGCTATACGAGTTAGTATACGGAATGGTTTCCATACAATTACCAAGTTTCTAGGTAATGGCTAGCGCATGCGCGCTAGGACCCTGGCAGTGCCTATTTTTCGTTCCCGTAACTTTAATATAAAAATAGAGCCTGGGGACGAGGCTAACTCCCTCTGTTGCATGTATGTTTTGATTGCTCTCAACGAAGTCCTACCAAATTCTCCAAGAGAGTGCAGAAAAGGGAATTGCATATTGGATTAGGCAGTTGACTAAACAGAGTATCATAGAACGGGGAGGCTCTTGCTATATAGCAAAGCTGTAAAGGAGTACTACCCATATTTATATGGACACGCCTATACTTGTATGGACATGGAATTTGTTTTGTTGACAGACCATCAACCTCTTTGTACATCTTAACAGCCTGAGGGATGCTACATGCATTGGGTGTGATGTATACCTAGTTGTTAATATAAATTTTGTTTTAGTGCCATGCCATCATACAGGGAGTTGTGTTCTGAGACCTGCATAAGAACAGTGTGGAACTTTGATATGTATAGTTTCTGCCTCAGCTGAATTCTAAGCTAGTTCTGTTGCTTTTAGGATGCGTGATGCAACGATAAAAATGATATGCATAAGAATAATCACTTTACTGTATACACTGCATAGTATCTTGATCACATGGTGTTGGTACTAAACTTTCATTTTGAACTGTAAGTGAATCTTTTAACCACAATAATGGTACTTTAATCTCATGCAGTCATAGCCATGCATGCTGCAATTCATGTAGCACAGTGTGCAAAGTTTAAAGTTGTTTCGTAGAGTTGTTCTAAAATACTAGTTGTAACTTTAAAGTCAACACCCATATATTCAAGATCCAAAAATAGTCATAACTAGTTTCAATATTATTAGAATAGGTTAGCAATTAAGAGAATAATGCAAAATTTCATACCTCTGTCCTCCAATAAGTTTTATAATGAAAAATGTGCTTGATTATTGAGGTTGTTCTCCATCATGAATAATTTGATTGAAAATTTCAATGCACCCTTAATTGCTAAATTTAATCTTTTGGAGTTTTTATAGTCCACAGATAATGTACTGTAACCAATTTATAATATGTTGAATTTACCAACAAATAATAGACTAAACCACCAGAACTTCTTTCAAACATTGGATAGACCATTCTATGGAATCAAACGAACAGTAAAATGCATCTCCTTGAAGACCACATGGTGCAGCACCTCCTTGAAGACCACATGGTGGCATGGATCTCGTGAGTACTTAAGATAGTGGCGCAAGAGAGTGGGCGCGCCCGTGTGGGGTTAATTTCTAAGAAACTTAACAGCTGTGGCATATATAATCCATCAAAGACACGACAGATATATGTACATTTAAAATGCGCTTCATTTAAACAGTGCCATGTTCGTGGAGCAACAGGTCAACAGGTCGGCACTTCTATCCACAAATCATCCCCCTCCTTCACTTCATCATGTGTAACTCGCGAAATAGGTATATCTCTTACAAAAACAAAATAGCATTCAATGTTGTGTACACAAAGCAAGAGGAAAAGTGGAATACCAATAAAAGTTTCTTACTGATTTCAATTGTGTATTACAGTACTGTTTTCACATTAATATCAATATTTCTTATTTCCCTGCATTCGTATAGTGTAGTTCATTTAATTTTGTTGTGAGTTGAAGCATTTCATTCAATTAATCACTGCCATGGACTGAGTTATCTTGTGGCTGAAAAAATAACGATATTTACCATGTAAAGTTGACAAACAAAATGTGGCCCAGTTATACAGTAGGTGAATACTGTGTTTAATTAATGATGACCAGTACAATTGCATGGAAAGCAGTTGGGCAATTCTTCAGCTGCTAGTTAACTGTACAACTGAATTGTCTAATAATTCCAGACTTTCAAATGGAGTCATTAGCACTGCTGGTGGCAACACTTAATGTATCACTATAGCTGCATTTGTACTAAGGCCACTTTGAAACAGCTGTCATACATGTAATGACTCATACTTACCATTAGTGCACCCCTCTTTCCCCCAACACATCCACAATGTGAAAGTTGTGACTGGAATGTGCATAATCGATTGGCCGTAACTCTTTCTGGATAAAAGTGAATTCATAAGTTAGAAATTATTGGACACTTTCATTGTCACAACAATCATACACTTACCTTGTCTCTCACATCTTTGTCTGCATTGAACTGAAGAAGCAGCTTCACAACCTCTGTATTGCTGGACCGGACTGCATAATGAAGTGCAGTGCGTCCTATCTATTAGAATATAAGTAGTTCAGTCTATGTTTGTGACATCATTGGGTCCTTAACTTAGCAAACCAAGTCAGAAGACTTAATTCATCAACTACCTTTGCATTACTTACTTTGCATTGGCTATTTACATCCTGCTGCCTGCGTTTAGTTAGCAAACACTCACAGATAGGCTTAGACCCATATGATGCTGCTACATGGAGAGCAGTCAGTCCATCCTAAACGGGTGTATATGGCATGATGTGAACAAAAGATAGGAGTCTGTAGCACTCGCTTTGTCTTGCAGATCTAGGTGTACGTTTTCTGTTTCAAGCAGCATTTTCACACACTCAAGTGCATTTCCTTTTTCTTTACATGCGTAGTGAAGTGGCGTACGACCATCCTTCTATTGGAAAGAGGAAAGCAGGCTTCAAAACATCAAGTGCCAATATGCACTACACAGCTGTACAGCTATCCCAACAGTGAAGCGCAATGACAATGTGAACCACACTCCTACACCCACTCTTCAATTCCTCTTCACTATGTATTACCATTACGCGATATATGTACATAAAGTTAAAATATAGGACTGGCTTACATCAACAATGTTGACATCTGCAGCAAACAAAAATCTAGTTGAGTCCTCTCCTTCGACAGGGCCAGGAACATTCGGCCATTTTCTACTCGGATCATTGGTCACCCTTCCAAGAAGCACTGCAACAATTTCTGCATCCCCTTTCTTTGCTGCTTTGTGCAGTGCAGTGCACTTGCTCTGAAATGGAAGGTCGTCACCCATGCATGTATATGTTGACTGCTCTCAACAAAGTCCTACCAAATTGTCTGTACATGTTTAGTATGACTCAACAAAACATACTTGTCTCTTATGCTATGAGTTGGAGCATTTACCTTATAAGTGACTGCATTAATGTCCACATTCTTCTCATAAAGACTGCTTACAATTTCCTTGTACCCCTTCTTCACTGCCTCATGCAGTGCTGTGTGTCCCTGTAACACAAGGTTGGAACCTCAGCATTACCTTATAAGGAAAGTTTACCTTCTTGTTGACTGCATTAATGTCCACTCCTTTCCCAAGAAGAAACACAACAATGGCTAGGTGTCCCTGCCTCACTGCTTCATGCAGAGGAGTGTCACCCCACTGTGTGAGAAGAGAGCTGATGTCACTAACTCTGGTCTAGCTTCCCCAACTGAGAAATATTACACCTAGCTGGAAGACTATACCGGTATATCAGTGGTTCATTTTATGTGGTAGGGAACAGAGGTCATACTCAAATGCTAATATCCTATGATTACATGTTTTTGAGTGAGGGAGTGGTGCAAGTGAATGCGTCAGGGTGCACCCAGCCATTGCATCCAGCCATGTCAGTGACTTATCCCAAACCAAGTTAAGAACATAGTGCTCTTTGAGTTTCTGGAGTGCCTCCTGTCAGGATATCTGTTATACCATGTTATAACATGCAACACATAACTTGCAGTAGAAAGACGTTGGGTGAGGTTGTTTACAACATGTGTATTATAATTTCAACACAATGTTTTAATTGTAAACCTTACTGGCAGTCCGTCAAAGCGTTAGTGGTCTAATTCAAAGTTGACATATATTATCTATAACATACCCGATTCTTAAAAGTCATGCAGGCAGTTCCTCCATCTCCACTTTTTCTGAAAATCTCTGTCACAATATTTAAATGGCCATGCCTTGCACCCAAATGGAGAGCTGTATCATTCCTAATCTGTTTGAAGGGACATACACATAACTTGAGGAGAGGATAGCCACTATGCACATATTGAGAGTGTAGCAGCTATTCACATATATTGCATGGAATCATGGGTTGAACTTTAAATGTCACAGTAAACTAACTGGTTTCAGCGGTGCATGAAGGAATCTTCTGTGTATGGGGTATGGGTGTGTGTGTGTGTGGGGGGGGGGGGGGGGAATTGGCATGAATAATTCATGAGGGGAAGCTGATCAAGTTTACGTTTTTTTTTAATTGGGGTTATGATGGACACAAAATGTGTTGGCCTAAAGGGAACACTGTAAGCTCTCCCATTGTTTTAGACAGCACGATTGTCACAACATTGTTAAATTCAAACACTATACTTGAATGCTCACCTAAGCTAGTTTTACATGGAAATTAGCAACTAGATAGTCAAGTACTGATGCTTTTAGCATGAATTCTGTGCTCTACTACAACATGTTCCCATGATAGTACTCTAAGGTCAAGTGAATCAACACTAGACGCGAATGCCCCACTGAAACCAGTTAGCGTACTGTGACATTTAAAGTTCAACCCATGATTCCATGCAATATATGTGTCACACAAGTAATCAATATTTTACTGCCAAGCGATACAAAATGGATTCATTCCAATGCACTTTATTTAAAAGCATTCATTTTGTTCTGGAAATAACTCAACCGCTCTTTTTGTTGCCTTTATCAAAGCATAGATATTAAAGTAGATTTATAATATCTTATGATTGAAGCCAATTTAATTATTTCATACTCGGTTGGGAGAGGGGGAGGGTGCATGCTCATTGGGAGAGGGGGAGGGTGCATGCTCATTGGGAGAGGGTGCATGCTCATTGGGAGAGGGGGAGGGTGCGTGCTCATTGGGAGAGGGGGAGGGTGCGTGCTCATTGGGAGAGGGGGAGGGTGCATGCTCATTGGGAGAGGGGGAGGGTGCATGCTCATTGGGAGAGGGGGAGGGTGCATGCTCATTGGGAGAGGGGGAGGGTGCATGCTCAGTGTCTATGTTGCAAATAGCAGATGGCTTATTTCTTCTGTCCTGTGCAATATGTGGTCCCATTACCAAAGTACGGCTGTTAATTATTGCAGGTCTTCTGCAGTCTTTTAAAGCCTGTAGGTCTCCGCGTTCTGCTGCTGATAAAACCTGAATAAATGAACATTTAATAAAAGCAGTCATTTAGAATTTAGCAAAGTATTAAAAAATAATATAAAAATAATAATAATAAAAATGTAAAAGTATAATGAATAGGATACCGTATAAAAAAGTGCCTGTGCACTAGTCTACAAATTGGATGGACACATTGGCTGATACAGAGAATTACTATAACACGATGCTACAAATGTACAAAAATGGGTGTGATGTTTGGTGGGGAAATGGAGAGAGCACATTCATATTGTATATTGTTCTGTTGATGTGATGACGTTCACCTTCCATTGTTCTGGTGGCTTGCACTGGCATTAGTCTGACTGTGGGTTTCATTATCAATAAAGTGAATGTCTTTTCTGGATCAGCGAGGTCTACTTGTACTACGTATATGTATCGGCTACGATAATGACTATGTGCATATATGTATCGGCTACGATAATGACTATGTGCATATATGTATCGGCTACGATAATGACTATGTGCATATATGTATCGGCTACGATAATGACTATGTGCATATATGTATCGGCTACGATAATGACTATGTGCATATATGTATCGGCTACGATAATGACTATGTGCATATATGTATCGGCTACGATAATGACTATGTGCATATATGTATCGCTACGATAATGACTATGTGCATATATGTATCGGCTACGATAATGACTATGTGCATATATGTATCGGCTACGATAATAAATACATGCACATCTGGAGGCTGAGTACTAAGTAGGTGTGGTGTTGAGGAAGCACTACCTGAACCTCCATTCCATCGTCTCATTGCAATTAAGTCTGCAGAAATTATAACAGCAGTAAGTTCTGTTGGTTTTTGTGGTGCCGCAATATATAAGTGAAGATTTTTACTTGAAATATTGTGATTTAAAACCATTAATATACATATGGCTGCATTTGCATGAATACGGTGTGGCTTAATATTAATTTTTAGGCTTCTGGCAGTCTATACATAGATCAAAGACCTTTAATTAATGGTGCATTACACCAGTGAGCATAGGAGTTAAAAGTAGCAACTGGTGCTAAAGTCTATATCCTTCAATGTGGTACCAATGGAAGGCAGCTTGACATGCTCTTGAACTCAAGGTTATATTACAAGTAGCACATCCTATGGTTCAAGGTCTTTGATGTGTCAGTCAAGTACATCATCAGTGCACCGTTCTTGTCAACCATGCCCACTGAGCTGTCTGAGGACCATACAGATCACTAGACTGTCCTGGTCTCTACACTATTGCACAACACCTTCCTTTCATCCAAGGCCATGCCAAATGAGCTCCTAAAGGACCACACCCCACAGACTATTGGACACCATTTTCCTCCATTCAAGTCTTCAAGTCCATACATGTAGATCAATGGACATCTCTAGACACTATAACATCTATGTACATAGCTGGCATAACCAACAGACTATCTCCCCACATACTGATCTCAACAAGCCTTGATATCTGCACAAGCCCTAAGTCTAAAAGAGGCCAGTGGTGGATCCTTCATTTTTGAAGCTGAAGATTGCATGTGTGAAAGGGGTTTGGGGTGGGTTAGGTACTGTAAGGGGATTCAACCATCTCTTCTATTTGAATCTTCATTGTGAATCACTAGCTCTGTGAGCCTTATGTTGCTGTGCATAATACCTGATGCAGGTACATTTAAGCTTTTAAGTTCCATCCACTACTTCCATACTTGTGCCAGTAACCATGTCCTTATTACTAAAAAGCTAACTGAACTAATAACTACACCTCTGACAGGTAGCTAATTAATTCCATACTGGCACTACTGTGGTGCGCATTATTCAATCAGTATTGTGTGTGTGTGTGTGTGTGTGTGTGTGTGTGTGTGTGTGTGTGTGTGTGCGTGTGTGTGTGTGTGTGTGTGTGTGTGTGTGTGTGTTTTAATGTTCCACCATGGACAGGAATCGCGGCACCATAAGAGAACGACAGGTTCTAACTAGTGAACTCTTCTCTTTTTCCATGGGCACTGAAGATTGGGAAAAAGTTACAACTGTCAGAGTTTTACGACCATATGACCATGATACGTGCATAGCTAAGTACAGCGTAATGACCAACATTGGAACGTGTGTATGATTAAAGAATGAAAAGAACACAAGTTTAGCAGTTTGTAAAACTTATTTGGATGCATAATCTATACTCGTTCAAGTTTCACAATTCTATTTTTAACACTGGATCCTTGAGAAATAACCTTTTTTTTAGGGGTGATGTCTTTTTCGAAACATAGTTGGAAAGGCTCTGAATGTAATAAAACATAGCCAATGTAGTAATCCAACCTATGGTGTAATTTTCAGCTTTGTATTTACCTCGCAGGCTAGCCAGCTTTCGTGTGAAGTGGATGGGGTAAAAGCCGTCATTGTTAACTGTACACTTTTTTCCTATGGCATTCTACATGCTTTTAAAAGCGTTAGATAAGTCTTTATGAATCAAATAGTTTAATCGCATACTACGGTTAGTGCTGCATTACCACACCAGCACAAATGGACTATTTTAGGACAAAGTCATATGTTATAACGGTCTGGGGTAACGGCCATGCAGCAGCCTGCAACGTAAGATGTGAGAAGCTTCTCTCCTTTACTATGTCCCTGATGGCTGTGGGGAATCCATGTGGATATCAGCCATATCAATATGAGCTGATCCATGGCCAACAAGAGATTGGAGGCTGAATGCCTTCTTTGAGCCCTCAAATGAGGTAGAAACACATATGCCCACGCCTTGATGCCTTTCCAAATGACATTCTGTATTTAGATCATACTGGCTTGGTTGATCTCCCTGTATTCTGTATTTGCTTCATACTGGCATGGTCGATCTCCCTGTCACGCCGCCTAACTTCGATGCTAACATAATACGAGATAATGGCCCTAAGTGGATTTATTTTTGAAACATAAAACCCAAATTGCCATAACTTACGAACAGTTGACTTCCTATTTTCAAAACTTCGTCCTGCACCATTTCACGATGCAAATATGTATTTTGGTGCCTTGCACAATCATAGTGCTGGCATTACAAGGTCCGATACCCCGTCAGGTTTTAAACCTCCACATCTTAAGATGGAAGCGTTCAAATCTCTTCAAATTTGATGTTTATGTAGAGGGGTCCTGTTGCTATTGATTTGTTAAGTTTGTTAATTTGTATCCTATCCGTTACAGCTATTCAAAGTTCATGCACATTTTCCCGCTCGATCCGCCAAAAATTTCTCCATACATTGAATTTGTACGCAGGTTGCCAAAATGATTGGTGCGAAACGACCAGAAAAATGTGCATTAACTTTGCACAGCAGTATCTCCGTAATGGATAAGCAAAAATTAACGAACAGAACAAATCAATAGTGACAGGCGCCTTCTACGTACAAACCAAATTTGAAGCAATTTGAACGCTCCTACCTAAAGATGTAGAGGTTTTGAACCAGATAGGGTATCAGACCTCGTAATGTCAGCACTATGATTGTTCAAGGCACCAAACTACATTTCCACATAGAGAAATGGTGTAGGACAAAGTAGAGAGTCCATGCATTAATCATTAATAAGTTACAGCAATTTGAGTTTTATGTTATAAACATAAATCCACAAGGGTCATTATCTCATAGAACGTTCCATGCTCATCGCAACCCATGTTTTAGTACCTGACAAATGTGTATTTGCAATGATGCATAGTTGCTGGGCCATCATTCGTCGTATAGCGACTCAGCAGCAAAATGGGATGCACATGTAGCACCGCGACGCTCGGGGTTTAATTGATGTGGTGTTTCCTGTACTGTGCTAGCCTTCTTCGGGCGACCACGCGTACGGGTTTGGCATGTACAACACTTTGTGCAATCCGACCCTGCATCGCACCTACGGGCTTCTTTATGCGTGCTAGCGACATGATTAGCGACTGCAGACGTATATTGATCTTGGTCTGGGAACTAGTAGTGGCACGTTTGTATTGGTTATTGTGTGCGAACAAAGCTTACCCTGAACATAAAATTGCTGTGGCATCTATATGAGATGAAATGGCGTGCCCAGGATATTATGAAACAGTCCTCCAAAAGACTGTACATTTTTATTCGCGCGACAACCGAGATATTGCAAACCACGCCTCTTCAAACGAATGCAGGTCGATGCATGATTGAAACAGCATTGGAAGACTCAGCGAGAGTTGGACTATGTCAGTCTACAAAAGAGATTATCAGTTCTCGTGGATCTTAAGGAGCTTTCGGTGTGCCGTTTTGGAAAATGACCGTAAATCTAATTATGATCCAGTTGTCCACTGCAATCGACATGCCGACCAATCAGAATCCAACAAGCTGACCACTGAAAATGTTACACCCTATTTGCTTGCCACAGATTGTCTGCGGTTGATAGGCCCTGCATGGGACGTCTGTTGTTTGCACATGACTGCATGCATGTACATGTAAGCTGCGTCAATTTATATTAATAGGGCTCTTACTTCACCATCGAACAGAAAAGCTCTTGTACACAACAACATGTAGCACTGCTGGCGCTGGACTCACCTGGAATCTCTGTGATCTACCACGTCTTCCTCCTCCGTGTTCTCTGAATAAATAGAGCAGAAGTTAAAATCTCTGTGAAGCACTCTGCATGCTAATATAACGTCCCGCGGAATCCTGAAATTTTACTGCGCGTTAATGCTGTACGTTACATTTGAGAGCTAGAAATTACCCTGTTCCGAGTTTAGCTTATGTGCATGCTGTGTCATTACTGATCCCAAACAACTTTATTGATTATTTGCTTCATAGTCCTTACCTCGTATTTTCAGCCATTGTACTAGTGACAACTTAGAACATCACACATCTTTACAGTTCATAATAACGCAACATTATCGAAATATTTTCGATTTCTTTTTAAAATCAAAATACGGTAACCGTAAAGTAACACGAAATTACGTGCTGTTCAGAGAAAGCGGGGGGAAAAAAGCGTAGCGGAAGCATTTTGGAAACATTACGTGATTGAACAGTAAAAATCTGATTTAATGTTCAATCACACAATGATTTTACAGAGGATTTTACAATCCTTTATAAAATCAAAACTTGATTCGAGATCATACATAGATGATCTCTTTTTTTTTTCCTGTGGTTTATTTTTAGACACAGCGGACCTGCTGTTTAACTTTTGGCTTGTCGGCGACGATGGTTGAGCCTTTGGAATCCTTAACTCGGTTATCGTATAAAATATTGTGTGCAATTGTTACTTCATCCCCTAATACGATGTCAAGAAATGTATTAGCATGAGGAAAAGGCCAAGTCTGAATATAAAAATAACGATTAATAATCAATAAATAGCATGCAATGAGTGCAGCTAAACGAAACGAGGAAACCAGCGATCGATTTCGCACTGTTTTTTTTTGCAAAAAGACCTAAAAGTAAGTCGTTAATCTCTCCTCAAACACACTGTCTACTGATTATCCCACAAAGGTCTCCTACTGGTATGGTATCAGTATTACGTGCTGTCCTTTTATACAGCCGGGTTTTTGCTAATAGCTCAACCATGCATTCGTAAATAATCATAGGCTCAATACAAAAACTGAATTAGTATTTAGTCTGAATTACAATTATTAACAGTGCCCGCACTATACTTTAATTCAGCCACGAATGTAGGCTTCTTCACTGATTTGTTTTCCAGGAATGGGGAAGTGTGCCTTCCGTAACATACAAGAGTCTAAGACTTGCCTTTCTTCTATCTCTATCTAGCAAGAGCAACATTATGGCACAACTATTGCCTGGATAAGATGCTGTCTTAGCTTCTCTCTCCTATGCGCTCTTTCATAATGTGCTTAAGAGGTGCCCGGTCATCACAGGGGCGAGCTTTCAGATTCAGCGTGATTGATCTAAGCTGTTGCGGAAGCCAGTGTTCCCTTAATACGTTCACTTTATCCTTTGTGTGCACATCTACGTACTTGTACTTTTTATTCATTTTTGTGTAAGTAAGACACGTTATATACGATTCACGCCACGAATGTAGGTTGTACGCGGGTACGAGTGGCAGTGAATAGGTACTTGCAAATCATTTCACGTAACGTACTTCCGCGTATCCAAATATCTGCATTAACAACTGAAAAAAATGTGACTGGTTTTTTACGATGGTTACGAGAGTTTGGTATTTTTGAAAATCTTGTTCTCAATAGTTTAAAGGCGATAAAACTTCAGATTTGCCTGGATCATGGAACTTTGAGCGCTCTTTCACGCAGTATTGTATATAAAATCCTACGCAATATTTAAGTAAAGGATTACTGCTTTCTAATTAGAGTGTAAAGTCAACGTTGTGCATTCAACTCTTCCAATGACGGTACCTCCTTAAAAACGTCAAAAGACGTTGCGGGCAAGCAATTTCTATCTACATGAAACTTTCAGGACGATCTGGCTATGCGCAATGGCTCATTTCAGCTCGCCGTTGAATGTGTGACAGCTATCTCATTGCTTATCACATTAAAACAGAATTTGGTTTTCATATTATGGAATCAATACTCTGTTAGGAGGTATAGTTATTGGACTTACCTTTGTAGAATTGTGTAATCCAATAAACCTTAGAGCCACATAAATACACCCTTTTTTGAGGGTATTTACTCCGTACCTACGTATAAACACCTTGCATCGTTGTATTGATCTATGAGCGTTATAATATGCAACTTTCAGAATTTTTCAGTGGACTGTGCGCAACGATTTATTCTCGCTACAGGCCAAGTTATAGGATTGCGGGAGATGCCAAATACCGTTAACCATGCATGCAAACACCGTTGGATAAGCCTGAATGCTTAATATGATTCAATTAGATGCCATATCCTTTTTCAGATGGCTGTAAGGACTTTGATGAGACCTATGAAGATGATTTAAATGAAGAAATCATACTTAAAGGACCACTAAGAAGAGGACTATAGTTATGCAGTTGCACTCAAAAGTTGGAAGAACTGAGTATTTGAAGACTGCTACTGACCTCAGTAGCTCATATCTTGAATTTGAATAACGTTTAATGGAACCAAAATATTGATTGAAGCTTTAAAAGCATCTATTGGTAAGTTGTGCAAAAAAAACCTGTGTACACTAAAAACAAATAACTAAAAATTGGGAAGCTATGCAACTTCTAAGTGATGATTGTGTGTTACCAAGGTCTGAGTTGTTTCAGCAGATTCCAACAGAAATACAAGACCCCATGTCACTCACTGCTAAACGGCTGAGATCAGATTGCAATAAGTGTGATGATGCAAGAGAGAAATTATGTAAAATGTCAAATAAATGTATTAAAATTAATACTATAAACAGTTCAAAGACATTCCAATTTTGAAAGATAATACAAGAAAGCTTACTCAAGCCTTAAAACGCAAGGCTGCAGAAATCATAATTATGCACAGAACTTTGTAAACAATATTATATATATATATTAAGGGTAAATATTCAAAGATGTCTAACTTGGTTAGCAAGCTTAGTGCAGGCACGGTAAACCAACGATTGAAAAATGTATTGAAGAAAATTTTAAAAAGTGGCACATTTGGCAGTGATTGTGCAGTGGCAAATGTTATAAATGGACAACCAAGATGCTATTTAAACAGGGTACAGATGACCCAAGTGGCTTTAAACACTCTTTACATCATGAAAATATAACGCCAGGGACGAGTATTCGATATGTAGGAAATCCATTCAATGTCTTATTTTATTTGGCTGAAAATTTTTTAGAGAGGTTGTTGTATTATCTGTGTTACTGCAAAAACAGTTTGAAGTCTAGCTTAATGAATGATTTACAGAATTAATTAATAATACTTCAGTTAAGAGTACTAGGATAAAATGGAATTTTTATCATGGGGCCTTGGATGAAGATCTTTTACAGTAGCTAACCTTGAAATGGTTCCCATGATAAAGATGTGCACAATGACATTGTGGGACCTGATACAGAAACCAACTTTCTAACTGCAACATCAAATGTCTTTGGAGAGAACCGAAGTCCAGAGGATGAGACTCTATTGTGGTTACAAGCATAATTATCAAGTGATGAGGAATCTTAATTACATGAAATTATGAGCTTGAAGTTCTTGAGCAGCAGCTGGAGCCATATTTGCATGGTTCTCTCAATAACCCATCAAAAGATATGCTAGTAAGAAGTCAAGCTGCTCCAGTGCATAATATGCTATCTGAACAGACCCTTGGTCTTGTTGATTGGCTTCATTGATGGGAAAGTTAAATGTACGAAAAATCAAACACTATCCTGGCTTCAGAGCAAAGCTGATGAAATTCTAGAAAAGCTTAGCTTGTTTGCCAATAAAGAGAGCAAGATTTACATGGCAGCAAAGAAAAGCCAATGATCACCTGAGATATAAATACAACATTCCAGGCTTCAAGAAGAGCAAAGCAAGCAAGATAAAGTTTCTAAATGCAAAACTGCAAAAAAAAAGTAAAGTCTGTACTTGTTAATGAATGCACAATAAAAGAAACATTTCCTCAAATCTCAACAGGTACATTGGAATTTATTTAAATAGTTATTACCCTTCATGGTTATTACCCTTCATGGTTATTAGGTAAATACATACAGCACTCACCTGGAATGAACAAAACATATACTGTTTGTAAAGAACAGCAAGCGAGGTACTAAGTTAATTATTTCATATTGAACAGTGGAAGAAACTGAAGATGATGGAGAAGATGAAGTTATTACAGTGGTGCTGTTTGTTACTGATGTCTTGTGTGTGTACTATTCATGCATTTTTATTTATTTATATACATTTTACAGTTTTTATGTATTCAAAACGTACCCCAATTCATTACTTGGGGTAATTTGGTTAAAAACATTTGAAACATTCAAACGGACGTCAACAATTTAGCTTTATACATTGATAAATGGATGTTGAAATTCCAGTACATAAGGAAATAGTATTTGTTCTCAAATGCCCATTTTTTGTGTAGGCCTACAACATGCCATTAATTTGGGATCGAAATGTTAAAAGACAAAAAAATTATGACCGTTTGAATATCGCTGCATTATGATGATCACAGTTTTTCCGCATCAATCGTCATACATTGTTTTATCAGTGCTTAAAGGCTCTTTTCTTCGGTTAGGATTAAGCTACAAAAAAGAGAAAAACCGTTTTGAAAACCATTCAATATGGTCTTTAAACTGATCCTTTTAGTTATGCACGAATGTTTGCTTCAAACCTTTTTGTAAAGTACCTACAGTAGCCCAGTGGTGGATGGCGTGTCCATCGATGATCAGAACACAGGTAAAGCAGCAATCAGAGACATCAGAGAGGAAGATGAGGCATGTAGCATTACTTGTTACAGTACTGTCCCAGAAGTGGATTACTGTAGCCACTAAAGGTGTGCTTGCATGGATTGGCTTACTTTACTATTTTTCTTTGCGAGTTGATGATTTGAAATTGCTGGGTCTTCCCTGTACCATCAAGTGTGTACAGGCTATAGTGAAGATATTCAAGCAAGTCCAGAAGACAAGAGCTGCATGTACACCATCAGAGTTGGATGCAACAAATGGTAAATATACTATTGAAAAGATTAGTTGCAATAGTCCTAACATGGTGCATGCTCAGTTATGCTGATTACTATTATTTTTAAGTATATCATCTGAAACTGAGAGATAATGGAGCTGGCAGTCTATTGAGCTCCCTGAACAGTAGTCATTTTGAAAGACCTTGCAAATCCGCTTTCTCTGCAACACACACTGCTGGTACCAAAATAAAAATGAATAGCTTACACGAACCCTAATCTATCATCTGAATGAAATCGTGTTGACTATTTGTGGACAGCATAATCCACATTTGGAATTGCAATATTAATCTTCAGTACTTGAATTTTCTCTTACTGTATTTGCTCGTCCTGTTTGCAGTTTACAAATACATGTACGCGGCATTCACCAGTTGTTTCTACCTTTTTTGCTAACCTGTTTCGATCAACAAACCAGTTAGAGAACTCAAAATCCATCTTCTTTTGCAGTTCTTTTAGATTATTACAGCAGTCACTAAAGCTATATGCATGAACAATATCCTGATCTTTTTTGCATTCTATGGCCAGGTCTTCCTCTTACCCTTGTCTTTTCATGCTGGCTTCCTCTCAACACACATTGATTTAAGTATTGCTATATTGCTTTAGATTGCACATAAGAAATATGATTGGAGTGATAAATGAAGGGTTCTTGTATTTTTTATGCATCATCAAAATGGCAGCACTATTATTTTGAGCATGTGTTAGACAGGTAATACTCTGTATTCTAGCCTGTACTCCAACCTATTCTGATGCCATTGCTAAGCCGCACCATCATATGCTTGTCCTCTTCACTTTAAAATACGAATGTTTTATCCTTTTAAAAATGCTGGCTTCAGCTATTTGGGTGCCCTCAGCCCTTTTCGGTTCTACAAAGTCAAGAATCTCTCCAGGATCTCAGTGTTTGAAATGAATTGCAAGCAGATAGCATTTCTTTATTAGCATGTCGTCACCTGATCTGAAATACTGCTGATGAACGTTGCAACACTTGAGTTGTTGTAACTTGCTAGAATAGACTCATACACTTTACACTTTATTCGGTATAAAATACACATTAAAGCAATAGGTGGTATTCTTCCAGTCATGAGATAGCAGCTTTGAGTTCAACGCAATACCTTGTCATTCTACACTCCTGGAGTCCACATCAAGTGCCACATTCGTGAACCAGAGAAATAGATTGCATGATGCCAGTCGAAGGAACAACTCTAGGAATCTTACTCCTTGACAGAAGAGGGCACTCGAAGTCATTCTAGCTTGTATTTCCTCAAAACTGAAACACTAGGAACTTGTGGACATAAAATACGCAATGTGTGGAAAATAAACTTTAAGTTAGTCATCCCTGAAATGCAGGAAAAGTATATTATTTTGAGAAGTTAATATTATGTATTAGCACACTCACAATTGGCCGAGGACTATGAACAATGAGGTAAGCCATTGCAAGAGATTTTGACAAGAATGGTTTATAATCATCTAAATAGTCCAAAATCTCAGTGTAAGTGATCCTTACCAGTACTTAATTGTAACTCTGTACACACTGCTGCTTCTTCAGGGGTTACTGAAGTGCCACAAATTAAGTATTAAATAGTGCTGAGATTACGATCATATAACATAACCATTTACAATATGTACCTGAATTCTTACATTCCTCGGTGAGGCTACTACCAGGTGAGTGCATGATCTGTGTTGAAAGAACTGCCACAGACACAGTGGCTTGGTAGGTTTGGTGGGTGCCAATTGTAGCGAAGACACATGGCATCATGGAAAGCACCCTTGTGGAGTGCAAAACCATGATCACTTATCGGGAGGACTGAAAACCAAGATGAGACAACTTTTCACTATTGAGATCCATAGATCTCACATGGGCAGTGGCAGGATAGCTTTGAGTCACACAAGTTCAGATGAGTGTAATTGTTGTCTCAGTGAGTGGACTGTTGCCTTGGCCTGTTTTGATCAAAAAAGGTGGAGTGAGGAAGGTCCATGCACTGTAACAATATACAGGAGACGAGAGGGGCTGTGATGATGAGGAGTATTCAAAAGAAGCTGATACAGTGGGGCTAGGTATGTCAAGACCACCAAGGCATGCTGGAAGAGTGTCAGTATCACTGATGCTGTCACGTCCTGTGGTGGAGGGAATGAAATGGAACCTGATTGCATCCTCAAGTGGCTGGAGGAGTGAAGATATGTCTGGTATGGTGCAAAGGAAGAAAGTCCAAAGCCCAGAGACACCATGAACAAAAGCACAGTAGGCGGCATGAGGTTGAGTCTTGGCAATCAAGGAATGGTAGAGGTCCACACTTTCACTTTGTCACTGATGTAACTCTCTAGAAAAGATCGGCTCCCTAGTGCTGCACCAAGATGGCGCTTCCCTTCAGATGTTATACCAATTCCTGTGCCAGAGAATAGTTCTTTTGCATCACGCTCATGTTGTGGTTTAACAATCAACCATGTTTTCCCAGGGTTGACAAAGTACACATAGGAGGAACCAGAAGAGACAACATGGTCCACCAGACTTTAAGATTGAGTAGTGTGCCACCTGCAGTAGCATCGTTGGCATACCAAACCTGCTTGGTGTTTGTGCTCTGCAATTTCTCAATCAAGGGAACAGTTGCGATAGCATACATGGCCATGGCAAGAGGGTCTCTTTGGGTTGTCCCTTCCTGAGAGAAAAGAGTGTCCTTATCTATGAAGAGAGCGGCATTTTCTCTGTATGTGTTGTAAGTATAGTGGCAAGTGATGGACACAATTGGTGGATATTCAAGAGAGCAACTTTACGGTTGAGAGAGTTGAATGCATTGTTAGCATCAACAGCCTCTGTCGTTGCATCATGAAAGATGCGACACATTGAATGTATGGCAGCTTCACATCCAGCTTCATGTCCAGCACAAAGCTGAAGAGTACCAGCAGCCTCTAGTACATCAGACTTGATAACAAAAAGAACCGCCTTGCTAATAATTCTTCTGACTATCTCACCAACACCAATGGGGTGCACTCCTGGACATTTGTCGAGGGCAATAAGATGGTTGGCAGTGAGTGCTGCAAGACAGGCGAGGCTATTGCAAAAATCATGCAGTGGAGGCACGCTGAAAAGAAATGCACAAGTGTCTCCAACCAAGAGCATCAAGACCAGACGGACCAGCTGATCCATTTGTGAGTAGAACAGCTGTCCGGATTGAAGCCCCATCCAACGAATCAAAAATGACACGATGACTTGGCAGTTTGAGAGTAGGAGATGACAAAACAGCAGATGGATGAATAGATTGACCACTAGGGTGCTTGCTTATGAGCTCTTCACGCACATAAGTCCAGTTGGTAACTTAGAATTCAGGGGCAGCATGCCACCTTTGGAAACTGACTCATTACACAGCAGCCGAAGTGCTGCTTTAACCTTTCCCTGAAACATGAATTTGGTGAAGAGACGAGTGATTTTATCGTCATGGGTAGTTGTTTTGGAACTGTCTGCTTCAATTATGGATGCTATGGGAATCAGATCTCTCAACAACCAGGCATCAACATCTGGGCCTATTTGTAAGCAATTTAAATTAATCAGTGTTATTTTTTAAAATTTAAATACATGATTCTTTGCATAGAGATCATTTATATGACATTGTACTACACTGATGCAGGCCATGCACTCACAAAGAATTTCGTACATGGGTAGATTCTTTTTATAATTCAATGGATGATGAAGACCAGTGGGAATTCATCATGTCTGACAACAGAGCATATGATTATGCTGAGTTAGGTCATAGCTCTGAAGACTTTGCCGATTAAATTTAACATAGGCTTCTTTGATTCTGCAAAACGCATCATTATTCTGGACTTATCATCAATTTGTATGCCTGTATTTTATCGCAATCCACTCAGTGCCAATAACACGCATTTTTTTGTATCCTACTGATGTATTCATTATAAATCTTATAAACATAACATGCATCGTCGTCTCTACCGAGTTGATAGTGCATACTTAGTAAAGTGCATTACGTTAACGTTACATTCACGTGAATGCAGTACCACAACGCTACTGTAACGTGAAGGTATGAAGCGGTATTGAACGACTAGAAAAACGTTTAAAGCGAGCGTGACAGTCCCGTTACTAGTGCCAGCCACGTAGCGTTGTTCTTACCTCCCCTACCAGAATTAGTTATGTAACTGCAACATGGGTCTGGGAACGAGACTAGCCCACGTGCATGCACACTACAGAAGGAATCGATTTACAACACCGTTTTGCCGTTATGCGCAACCGCACGTGGCGCTAGTATGAAACATAACACTTTCAAAACCAACGTTACCATAACTTTCCATACCTGTACGTACAACAATACAGCAACATTTCGATACAATCGTACGTGGAATGCATTTACACAAGAGGAAAGCTAGCTGCCGTCGCAATCCCGCACTTGTTTCGCTTGTTACGGACCATCTTGATGTAGCCTTGCATTCCCCAACTCACCCCCCAACTGTTCTTCACCAGCCAGTAGTCCAAACCAGAATCCGCATCGGTCCCGTACCCGACCACTAGCACGGCATGGTCCAGATTGGTAGACGAGCAGGCGGGAGGGTTGTACACACCCGTATTGTAGAACTGGAAGTTTTGATGCGAAGCGTCAATGGCGACCGAAATGGGACCCACAGTAGCTGAAGCGATTTGCAAGGCGGTTTCGTTTTTCGTTTCAACATCCATGAAGCTGGTTATCTTGGCGCCGACGTTGGCCTGACTGAACTGGCAGGGTTCATCATGAGCCAGGTACGGGTAGGTGCTCTCTGTGTCGATGCCGTTCTTCATCACGTACTGGAACGCACTGTCGGGCATACCGCCGTTGCATCCCTGGTTGCCGAAGTCATCGGAGCAATCCACGAGGTTTTGTTCACTGAGCGATACTAGTTCTTTCGTTGCGTTGAAATGCTGACCTTCGATGGACCCTGTGGTGCTGAACGCCCAACAGGAACCACACTGACCCTGGTCTTTGACCGGGGTGACGAAGCCTTTGTCTCTCCAATCGACAGACGTGGGCAAGTCGCCAGCGTCAACCGATGGAACGAAAGGCTTTCCCGTTCGCTTTGAGCCCGACACGCGGTAGCCATTGTACATTGCGGCAAACTCGTTGCTCTCCAGGTCACCGAACTTGTTCATTTTTAGTGTAAAGCCAAACTTGTCCGCATGGGCATTGTGTTCGTCGACGTACTTATGGTTTGACATCCAAATTATGTGGCGATGCAGCTCCTCCTTGACGGAACGGTAGTTCTTACCATGTTCCGCTTTCCACGCGTTCCACACTTCTGGGAACTCAAAGGCGGTAGCGACAGCGGCTAGCCCAATAATTACTACAAATCCAGTTCTCATCTTAACAGCTGCACTGCAACAACGTGACGAAATCGTTCGCCGCCAAAAGCTTTTAAACCATACCGCACGTGACGCAAGGTTTACCCACGTGTTCTAACTTCCGTACAGTGTGTACGTCAACGTGATGCTTATGACGACGCTCTGAGAAGCACAAGATGTCCAAATTCGCATACACCGTAAGCTTTTAAAGCAATAGCAAGGTGAATAGGGTAAATGGCGAACGTTTAGTGCGTATGGTGCGATAAATCGGTGTACTCCTAGCTCCGCCTCCTTCAGCCAGAAGTTTTCCAAGCGCATGTAACTTCATTCTCCTGCAGTTCTCAAACCTCTGCGGGGCTGTGTACTCTCAGGGAAACATCATATTCACCAACGACGGAAACAGCGTTCTTAGTCCCGTTGGAAACAGGGTGTCCCAGTTCGACCTTAAAAAGTGGGTTTATTTGAACGTTACTACACACACCATCACCACACACACCATCACTACACACACCATCACCACATGCACCATCACCATCACCACACACAATCACCACACACCATCACCACACACACTACCACTACACACCATCACTACACATACCCATATTGTCCCTTGCCCGCTGCAGTAACAAGTCATGCACATTTCCATTTGAAAATCGAAAGAACATTTATCGGTTTGCAGTCTCCCCTGATGGTCTATTGATGATATCAGTGGATGAGGGTGAGCGAGATGTTGGGCTCAGGGGGAGGGGCAGTTTATAAACATGTGGATATTGCAGAGGGGCGGGGACTTCTAGTTAACATGTACAGGAAGGTTGTACTCCATTCCATCAACTTCAAGAAACCAGTGTATGATATTAAGTTCAGCCCAAACGGAAAGTAAGTGAAGGAGTGGGTGCAGTATTGCAGTGACTCCACTGGCCTTTTTTGCACACCAGATATTTCGCTGTGACATCTGGAAGATCAGTGAAAGTGTGGCAGTCCCCAGGCCACTCGAAGACGTTTAACCCATTCTCCCTATATCATGAGTACCCAGGCCAATATGATGACACGCTCTGCATAGACTGGTCAGATGATTCCAAGTATGTCCCGTCCCCTCATCCCACCATTACAGCACTCGTCTAGTAATTTGCCAGTTTCTTTTCAGTGGGGTCACGAGACTCTAGCTGTCGTGTTTTTTCTCTTCATCGGATTGGTGGATTTCATTACGTAACCTTGGCAGCACACAGAAGTGCTCTCATGGCATGCTTTTTTGCACTCCAATCGCTCAATGTAAGCCACACCTCCTTCAGTAATGTTAGCTCCACCCCCTCAATTTGCTGAGTGTGGTGCTTGAGGGGTTGTGCATGGCCTGTCTGAGGGGTTGTGCATGGCCTGTCTGAGGGTTGTGCATGGCCTGTCTGAGGGGTTGTGCATGGCCTGTCTGAGGGGCTGTGCATGGCCTGTCTGAGGGCTGTGCATGGCTTGTCTGAGGGGTTGTGCACGGCTCGTCAGAGGGCTATGCATGGCCTTCCTGAGGGGCTGTGCATGACCTATGATAAGGTACTGTGCCTTGTAGGTCTATACTGTGAGTAAGGATGGAGCCTTGGTTGTGTGGGAGGCCAGCTTATCCCTGGACCAGATGCAGCAACATATCCAGTCCGCAGAGCAGAGGAGGAGGAGGAGGAGAGGGGGGGAGGAGCAACAAGGGGAGGTGATCCAGAACAGTAGTACTAGGGAGGAGGGGTTAGGTGTGGATGAGAGTAGTGAAGAAGAGGGTGAAGACAAGAGTACAGTTGCTATGGAGATGGATGCTGTACTGACGAGAGAGAGCAGTGGTGATGAGTCTGGTGAGTACCATACAGAGGTCTTGTGGAGTGTGTGTGAAATAGCTGGCTTTTGGCAGAGGAAGAAGAGGTCAGTGAAGGTGTGAGAGCTTCCAACATGTGCATTTGGACCAAGAAGGATAAGTATGTTTGATCGCTGTGCTCTGTGTGCGTGCTTATGTGTGTGTGCAGCTAGCATACTCTCTTTTATGGACCACTTCTGCCTTGTGTCCACACACTCACATGAACCACACACGTAGGCACATCTTTCCTCAAGAGTACTCTAGGGTCACTTGTGCTACCATGCATAAACCCTCCCATCTGCTGGTTGTGGGCTTTTCCTCTGGCATATTTGCTCTTTATGAGGTTCCGGCATTCGTTCCCATACACACCTTAAGGTTAGCCAAACGTGGTTATTGCGGTAATGTGACCACACCCCCATAGCATCTCCCAGCAGAGGGTCACCAGTGTGGCTATCAATCCGACAGGGGATTGGTTGGCATTTGGTTGCAGCAGTTTAGGGCAGCTCCTGGTGTGGGAGTGGCACTCTGAGAGCTACATCCTAAAGCAACAGGGCCACCATTATGCCATGAATGTCTTAGCCTTCAGTCCTGATGGCATGGTCATTGCCACTGGAGGTGATGATTGCAAGGTATGTCCTTCACTGGATGGGGGAGTTTTACACCAGCAGGTGGAATACATTCTTCTCAGGTGAAGCTTTGGAACACCAGTACTGGGTTTTGCTATGTGACCTTCAACGAACACACTGCAGCTGTTAGCGGACTGGTGTTTAGCAACAATGGGAAGGTTGTGTTCAGTTCGTCCTGTGATGGAACGGTTCGGGCTTATGATCTGCATAAGTAAGAGAGAGAGAGAGAGGAAGAGGTAGTGAGAGAGGGGGGGGGGGGGGAGGGGAGAGAGAGAGGGAGGGAAGAGAGAGAGGGAGGGGAGAGAGAGGGAGAAGTAATGTGTGATGGGATGGTTGGCCTTGGTATTGGTGCACTGTTGATATAGACCAATGTCTGATGTAAGGTTTCTTGGAGAATGCTGCATTGTTAGGTTTATCTCAATGACAGGTGTTTGGGTCATGTGTGTGTTTGTATGACTGTTGTAATAGCACAACATTTTAGGAGTGTTCTATTGTGTGGTTAACCCTTCCCTCCCCCTTGTCTGAGGAGTTGGGGAGGAGGGTATGTACCCACATGCAGTTTGCATGGAATATTAGCACCTTGTAGCTCTCAGTAATGGGGTTAGCAAAGAACAGGGCAACAGTGAAGGACTCATCAGTGAAGACACGGCTGTCCTCTGGCCATTTGCAGGTATCGAAACTTCAGGACGTTTGCCTCACCACGGCCCGTACAGTTCTCCTGTGTGGCCCTGGATCCCAGCGGTGAGGTGGTTTGTGCTGGCTCACATGACTCCTACGAGGTGTTTGTGTGGTCCGTGCAGACAGGGCGTCTGTTGGAAGTAAGATGGGGTGGGGAGGAGGCCATGTGTGTCATAATTCTACCACCTGCACAGCTGCTTACAGGACATGAGGGACCTGTAAGCTGTGTTGCTTTCAGTCCATCGAAGGCTCTGCTGGTGTCAGGGTCGTGGGACAACACTGTGCGACTGTGGGATGTCTTTGAACACAAGGGAGCACCAGAGACACTCACTCACTCCAGCAATGGTATGTCACCAGTAATTTGTGCATCAGTAGTTAGTATTGTTCTTATTCCTATTAGTGCTCACTCTGGCATTTAGACCTGATGGGGTTGAGCTTGCTGTTGCAACTTTGGATGGACAGATTTTGTTTTGGGATGTAAACAGGTGTGCTGTTTGTAATTGTGTGGGGAAGTGGAGGCAGTGTGTGTTACATGATGCAATGTGTGTCATGTGATGGTGAGGGGGACTGGGCTCATTGGTGTATTAATGATGTAATGTGTCATGTGATGGTGGGAGTTTGTGGTGTGGGGAAGTGCTCATTGGTGTGGACCTGGAAGTGGTGGTGATAATGAGTGCTTGCATCATCTGATCACATGGTGCCTATTACTTAGGGTACTTCAGACTGGCTCCATTGAAGGGAAGCATGATCTGCAGCTGGGGCGTAGAGTTGGGGACAAGGTCACAGCACAACGATTGGCTGAGGCTGCAGCGTAAGGTCTTCATGTGGTGTGTGTGTGTGTGTGTGTGTGTGTGTGTGTGTGTGTGTGTGTGTGTGTGTGTGTGTGTTGTGTGTGTGTGTGTGTGAGTATGAAGTGGGGGTATTTGGACATGGTATGCTAGCCCATGTCTCGTCCTTGCAGTCACTTCACCAGTCTCTGCTATACTGCTGATGGTCGTGCTATTCTTGCTGGAGGACGATCAAAGTTTGTGTGTATCTATAACGTAGAACATCAAATACTGCTGAAGAAGTTCCAGGTCACACGAAACAGGTCCTTGGATGGCATTGAGGTGATAGGGTGTGTGGGTGTGTGTGTGTGTGTGTGTGTGTGTGTGTGTGTGTGTGTGTGTGTGTGTGTGTGTGTGTGTGTGTGTGTGTGTGTATGTGTGTGTGTGTGTGTGGGCGGGGGGGATGAGTAGGTGGTCTGGGGTGTGTGGTCTGGTCACTGGACCAGACTGGTGACTATGTTCTGGGTGGGGCATGTCTTCTTCTAGAGGATCTTGAACAGCTCACGGATGACTGAAGCAGGTCCTATGGAACTGCTCAGTGAAGATGAAGGCATCAGTGACAGAGAAGACATTCGACTACCTGGAGTGAGGAAAGGTGTGTTTGTGTTTGTGTGTGTGTGTGTGTGTGTGTGTGTGTGTGTGTGTGTGTGTGTGTGTGTGTGTGTGTGTGTGTGTGTGTGTGTGTGTGTGTGTGTGTGTGTGTGTGTGTGTGTGTGTGTGTGTGTGTGTGTGTGTGTGTGTGTGTGTGTGGAGGAAACAAGTCTGTACTTGCAAGCATTTTATTCTGCTCTCGTACTCACGTTCCATTCCATCATGCTTTGTCCCTCTACACTCCATTCTATCACTCCCCCTTGCCTCCTCTGCTGTGTCCATATTCCATTCCATCCTGCCTTTCCCCCCCCCCCCCCCCCCCCCCCCCCCCCCCCCCCCCACAGGGGATATGAGTGCTCGGAAGAACAGGCCAGAGATCTGTGTGAAGTGTGTGCAGTTTTCACCCACTGGTTTGTACAGCTGATGAAAGTACATTGCTATCTTTCACTTTGATTTTTAATTTGGTGTCAACAGGTCGAATGTGGGCAACTGTGTGCACAGAAGGATTACTTGTGTACAGCCTGGATGCAGGGGTGACCTTTGATCCCTTTGACCTGTCACTGGAAGTGACACGTGATAATGTGCTCACCACTCTGAAGGAGAAACTCTACTCAGCTGCGCTGGGGATGAGTTTCAGACTGAATGAGAAAGACCTTATTGTGTTGGTGATGGAGTCCATCCCTGTAGCAGATGGTATGGTTTGAGTTTGGGGAAAGGAGGGAAGAGGTGGTGTAGGTTAAGCGTAAAGGGGACTAAGGGAAGAAATGCTGTGTCTACAGAACAGGAACACACATGTACACATATATGGGATCTGTTGATAAGGTGATGCAGGTCACATGAGATGATGTAATCATTATAGTAAGTATTGATGTGGTACATGGCAGCCATGCAATAGGGTAAAAGTGCTTTGACCAGGCCATTGTGTGGTGCATCCTTTGACACACACACCCTTTCACAACCCACATTCAGTGGAGCTGATTGTACAGAATCTGCCACTGTCTCTGGTAGAGAGGCTGCTGAGTGTTCTAGCTGAAAGGGTTGAATCATCCCCTCACTTGCAATTCTATCTGCACTGGTGTGTGTCTCTGCTCAAATACCACACCACCCACCTGCGGGAGAGATCATCCTCAATTGCTGCCAACATAAGGGACCTTCAAAAGAGCATCGTTCAGAAGCAGACTGACCTAGGAAGAATGTAAGTGTGTGTGGGTGTGTGGGTGTGTGTGGGTGTGTGTGTATGTGTGTGTGGGTGTGTGTGTGTATGTGCTGTATCATATATCTGCTATGTATATGTGTTCTGGTATGTACTGACTGCCATGTTGTGTGTGTGTGTGTGTGTGTGTGTGTGTGTGCGCTGTGTCGTATGTGTTCTTGTGTCTATTCTGTGTACGTGTGGTTGTACTTGCGATATTGTGCTCTAATTGTCCGTCTCAGTTAATAAGAGAGTTTGCCACTACATTAAAAGTATGTATGCTACACCCCCAACTGATACTTAATAAATTCCAAAACCATCCGCAAATGTAGTAATGATAATGCTTTCACAACTGACACTCAATCGGCTAGAGTTCATCCAAAAAAGGAGGTTATGTAGCCTCGTCTGATTCATCAGACACAGTTGACCAGTTTTAAGGCAATGCTAAGGTTTCAAAGTTCTAAATCTTTCCATCAAGCTGCATATAGCGACAACTGATTGATGTAATAGCATCTTTGCATAGCCTGATAAATAATAAACATCTGGTAAAATAATAGTATGAAACAGATGTTCCATAAATAAGATATGGTTATAATAGTGATGTCAAAATAACTCACTTAAAGGAGCATGATAACATAAGGTAAAACTGGTGTACTGACCTATACTGCAGATGATTTGTTATCGCACACTACTGTAGCATTTTCCATTGTCTTTTAAATTTCATGGGGTGGATACTTTTATACATAAAATTCATCAAATACATAATACTACTTTGTTGCATTCATACACGCACAAGCATATTGATTCTCAACTACTGTGCGTAGCAAAAGAAATAAAAGTGTCTTACCTAACCGAAAGGCTTTTTGTCTATGGTGATATGTAGCCAGGCTATAGAGCTAGCCAATACAGAAGTTATGAGATGATGGAGAAAGGTTGTGAGAAATACCTCTCTAACAAGTGGGGTCCCCCCAGATGCTTTTTAAAATGTGAAAGCCATAACAATTCATACAGACCTCCACTGCCATTTGTAATAGTACTTCTACCCATTCAAATTTTTCGTGGGTCTAATGCATCCACAAAAATGTAAATTTTAAACAATTTGCCAACAAAAAAGTACCATTTTATGGTCTATAGCGGGTAGTCAGTCATGCACAACATAGAAACAATGACACAGTACCACAAGGCCAAATATGATGGTGTATGAAATTGCAGTGTGGAGCGTGGAGTGGTTATGTCTACACTTTTACAAACCTTAGAGAGTACATTATGACAGCAGAGGTGGTTGAGAAGGTGGGAGGAGGTGGTCGAGGGGAGATGGGAGGAGACTTGGTGGCAAACTGTCAAAGGTTATGCCACAAGCATACAGGTTATTGATTTTAATGAGAACGAGAACGTTATTGAATACAATACATGTAGTTGGACTCACTATTTGTAGGGTTTAGGAAGGGTTGACGCTATGGTTAAATAATGGGGGTGATGATAGGGGGCACATTATTCTGCACTGTCACCGTTTTTCTCCCATTACAGTTGTGATGGAAACTCATACAAGCTTCAGTACGTTCTGTCATTGACTAAGCAGAGACAAGCCATTATGGAAGCCCAGGCTGTTTCTGAAGCTCATGAAAATGGATCAGAGCATATGACCATGTCCATGACATAATGTTAATCTTTTCCACATTGTGTTGCCCTAAAACTCTGTTTATAATTTCTCGTGACGTCATTATGGTTGATGGTCTGGGGCTTGAAATTCTTAACGTGGCCAGAAAACAACAAATGGCTGCTGCTTGGAGCAGGTCAGGAATAATCAAGGGAGTGGGGATACCAGCTCCTTCAGGGCCACACACGGTGGGATGTGTGGACGTGATGCATCTGTTCGAGGGAGACACGGATGGTCTGCTCGTGAAATTGTTCTACCCGACCAGTGCGGGGCCAGATGGTCCGTACCCTTACTCCGAATGGCTCTCTCACAAGAGGTACGTAAGGGGGATGCTGGACTACGTAAAAGCTCCGGCTGTAGGACTTCTATCTACCCTCGTGGACGCGTTTCTGAGTGAGGAGCACGACATACATGTAACCCGCAACACGTATACGATCATGATCATTCGTCCGTAGCACCCAGAATCCCAGCGCTGTACTTAGCACCGTTGCTAGGTCATGGGCCAGGCCCCCTTGTGGGGGATAGCGTGGCTCAAATAGGCGAGGCCTTGCCTGCAGCAGTCCAGCCCGAATCTTTCCCCATCGTGGTTTTTTCGCACGGGCTTTCGGGAATGAGAGCCATATCAAGTGCTGTATGCTGTGACCTCGCGTCTCACGGCTACGTGGTGGGAGCAGTGGAGCACAGGTGCGCGTAAATAGGAATGTGGTGGAGAATCGCGTTACTGTTAATAAGCTTTATTTTGTAGAGACCATTCGGCTTGCGCCTCTCTCAGAAGGGTGCCTAAGCCTGGCACTAATGGGCAGCAGTTTACTGATGAGTGGTTGGAGTTCTACTGGAAGAAAGATAACGAAGAGGAATTTCCTCTTCGACATACCCAGGTTATTAAGTTATTTAATATGCCCACTTCATAATTTGTAGAGTTCCATTTAACTTCACTGGTAACCGTATGACCTTGGTGCTCATGGCAACCACTCAGATTGGTAAATGAACATTCCCAGATTGGTAATTAGGCTGTACATATCATTTTGATATGCAAAAATCAGCTATTTTGTCGAGTATTTTAGTTGCACATTTGTAACCCTACCAATTGACCAAAAGTTCAAGGATGTAAGATTTTCTGAGCCACACATTGTGTGTATGTGTGTGTACATGTTGTATGTGTGTGTACATGTGTATGTGTGTGCATGTGTGCATATATGTGTTTGTACATGTGTGTGTGTAGTGTGCACACTTTCAACAGGATTATAATACATGTCTCCACAGCTCTGTCAGAGAGTGAAAGATGTCAAACAGGTTGTTGACCTGTTCAATATTTTGAATGAGGGGGGCACTATTAAGAACATGATGCCAAATGATTTTGACTTCAGGCAGTTTCAAGTGAGCCTGAACTCACGTTGTGCATTAGTATGTACTCTAAGCTCTCACATCTCTTGATGCAGGGAAGGCTGAACATGGACATGGTCGCCATGATGGGCCACTCGTTCGGAGGTGGGACCACACTGCAGTCCCTCTCTGAAGATGGCAGACTGAAGTGGGTGGAGTTAGCTGTCATGGCTACCTCTCACACCCCTTTCCCTTCCTTCCTCAAAGGTGTGGTGTTGGACTGGACTCATGGATGGTTCCAATCCATAGGGACTTAGACTCTCAGGGTATCCAACAGCCACTGCTGCTTATTAACAGCCACAGTTTTCAGTGGAAGGAAAATGTGGAGCGAATGATGAAGTATGTGACAGAGCCAGACTCCAGTGGTACTAGGAGGAGATCCATTATCACCATCAGGTAGGTCCCATGGTGTCATAGCACGTGTACCTGGGGTTGGAAGTCACTGATCATGTGACAGATCACATGAGGGGCATATATCATTTGTTCTGTGTTCTCTAGAGGAACCAATCACTACAATCAAGTTGACATTCTTTTCGTGATGCCACGATTTGTTGTAAGTTCAGAGAAATTCAGATCTCCATTGGACCCTGCTGTGGCTCACTCACTGAACATGGAGCTGATTCATACCTTTCTCAGAAGACACCTGCTACTAGGTGAGACCACACCCACTTACACGCACCATCTCAGAATAGTGCATTTTGAATGGGAGTGGTTTAGTAGAAGGTTGTGGCATGTTGAATGGGAGTGGTTTAGTAGAAGGTTCTGGCATGTTCAATGGGAGCCTTCATTGCTGAGATTCGTTTCAAGTTTCAACGCACTTAGTCATAATGTTCAACACACATGTACATTGATTGATCGTTGTGGTGTGAGGCATCTATAGTATTAGCTGGATGCAGCCTGGTTGTTACGTGAAGGATGGAGTCTGGCTATGCAAGGGGTGAAGTCTGGCTATGTAAAGGGTGGAGTCTGGTTATGTGAGGGATGGAGCCTGGTTATGTGAGGGTGGAGTGAGGGGTGGAGCCTGGTTATGTGAGGGGTGGAGTCTGGTTACAGCCCAGAAAAGGGAAATCCCAGTTTTATAATCATTCCCTTCTGATTCGTAGATGTGAATTTTCAGCATCCTGTTGCAAATCTGGATGGAGGAGAAGGCTGTTCAGAGGATTTAATTATGGGAACAGACATAGACCTGAGTGCAGTGGGCCCTGACCATAGTGCTGGAGAAGGACAGCCAGCTAGTGTGGAGGGACATGGCACAGAGCAGCCAGCTAGTGTGGAGGGACATGGCACAGAGCAGCCAGCTAGTGTGGAGGGACATGGCACAGAGCAGCCAGCTAGTGTGGAGGGACATGGCACAGAGCAGCCAGCTAGTGTGGAGGGACATGGCACAGAGCAGCCAGCTAGTGTGGAGGGACATGGCACAGAGCAGCCAGCTAGTGTAGAGGGACATGGCACAGAGCAGCCAGCTAGTGTGGAGGGACATGGCACAGAGCAGCCAGCTAGTGTGGAGGGACATGGCACAGAGCAGCCAGCTAGTATGGAGGGACATGGCACAGAGCAGCCAGCTAGTGTGGAGGGACATGGCACAGAGCAGCCAGCTAGTGTGGAGGGACATGGCACAGAGCAGCCAGCTAGTGTGGAGGGACATGGCACAGAGCAGCCAGCTAGTGTGGAGGGACATGGCAAAATGCATGATGTGCAAATGAAGCCAGTGATAGAGGAAGAAGGCACACAAAACCTCCATGTAGAGGAACGGGCAAGTGCTGAGAAGCCTGATGAGGAGGGTGGTGTTTACATAGAGGCTGATGGGAATGTGCAGCCATGAGGTAACACCCCGGACAAACATTCAGTGCATCACATGATGCGTTTTGTTTGGTCATTTAGTACAAAAAGGTCTGCGACCGTATTTGCATTGTTAGAGTGCACAGTGTAGTGCACACTCTATCTTCCCCTGTCTTATAATGTCTTATAATGTATTTTTTTAATTGTACATGCTTTCTTTTGAGTTATTGATTTTTATTATTTTACAACCGCAATAGATATATCTACAAATATAGAAGATGTGACTGGACATCTAGCTAGGGGCCTAAGCTACCATGCTTGATTGTGACAGTAGTGCAGCCATACAAATGGCCAGTTGCTTGTGACTTGTGACTCCCTTGGCGGCCAGCAAGTTGTGGGAGTGGCTTTCTGCACCCCAGCACCTGTAAGTTTTAACTGATGCAACCCAACCACTGACCTCCTTGCTGGCATCTTAACGAGTCCCAGCTGCCAGGGACGCAGATCCAGCTGTCATACTCGCTTCTAAAAAATTTAGCGTAGATGTGAAAGTGAGATTGAATGTAACTGGGCTCAGTGAGGTATGAGGATGTCAGTTGGTCGTGTATGCTTACCACCATTCCCCAGTCCACTTCCAACTTGCCCGTGGGAACGTACTCATGCTCATCTGCAAGACTCCAGAAGAGCATCTCGAAGTTTTCTATACCACGTCTCCTTCATGTATACAATTTAAAGCTGTGGGTGGCCTAATTGGTCCAAGGAAGGAGGAGAGCTCTACGAGCAGTGAGGACCCTCGAGCTGTGGGTGGCCTAATTGGTCCAAGGAAGGAGGAGAGCTCTGTGAGCAGTGAGGACCCTCGAGCTGTGGGTGGCCTAATTGGTCCAAGGAAGGAGGAGAGCACTGTGAGCAGTGAGGACCCTCGAGCTGTGGGTGGCCTAATTGGTCCAAGGAAGGAGGAGAGCACTGTGAGCAGTGAGGATCCTCGAGCTGTGGGTGGCCTAATTGGTCCAAGGAAGGAGGAGAGCTCTACGAGCAGTGAGGACCCTCGAGCTGGGGTGCCCTAATTGGTCCAAGGAAGAAGGAGAGCTCTACGAGCAGTGAGGACCCTCGGTGGCTGTCATGCCAAGCCAACATCTCACTGTACCATCATTGCAGCATGACATTCTGATGGACCAGGTGAAGGTTGTGAGCCCAGAAGATGGGCCAGGTGAAGGTTGAGCCCAGAAGATGGGCCAGGTGAAGGTTGTGAGCCCAGAAGATGGGCCAGGTGAAGGTTGAGCCCAGAAGATGGGCCAGGTGAAGGTTGTGAGCCCAGAAGATGGGCCAGGTGAAGGTTGAGCCCAGAAGATGGGCCAGGTGAAGGTTGTGAGCCCAGAAGATGGGCCAGGTGAAGGTTGAGCCCAGAAGATGGGCCAGGTGAAGGTTGAGCCCAGAAGATGGGCCAGGTGAAGGTTGAGCCCAGAAGATGGGCCAGGTGAAGGTTGAGCCCAGAAGATGGGCCAGGTGAAGGTTGAGCCCAGAAGATGGGCCAGGTGAAGGTTGAGCCCAGAAGATGGGCCAGGTGAAGGTTGAGCCCAGAAGATGGAACAGCAGGAAGCCAGGCAACAGCAGGGCACAGATAGTAAACATGCTCAGTAGTCAGCCAAAGAGCTTTATTATTTGAATGCGTTTTGTTATTTATTTTGTTTTGGAGGACATGATACTTTTTATTTTAAAGAATAAAATAGGTTGATACAAAATAAAAAAGTAAATATGAAAAAAAAAATTAATGAATTGGTGAGATCAGTAACGCAAGTGTTCAAAGGTAAGCCTACTCCTCTTCTGCTTTTTTTCCGAGACCAGATTTGGCTATCTTGTTCTCAACGACACTGTGATTTCTCCATGGGGTTTTGTTGGCAAATGCACCATCGAACAAGCTGAGTACATACATAATACATGCATTTGATTAGAATAAATACAGGCAACCACAGATCTGGAACTGGACAAGATGGTCAATGCGTGTCTTTGATATTTGTGTTTGTCGCGTGGCGCTTTGAGCCTGGGCACCATCTCGGGACTAACGTAATGGTGTATTAAATTAAGGCTTCTGGAGAGTGGTATTAGGGCTTCCTGCAAGAGCGACTGACACGTTTCAATGGCGTCTCGTTCCGTTCGCCACACAGCTGGGGTTCAAGTGTGGAATAGGTCTGGTCTCGTGAAAGGAGCGGGCATACCGCCCCCCTCGGGGCCACACGGCGTGGGCTGTATGGACCTGATGCACCAGTTCGAGGGGGATACGTTAGGTCTGCTCGTCAAGTTGTTCTACCCTACCGCTGGAGAGCCGGGGCCATATCAGTACTCCAGCTGGCTCTCTCACAAGAGATACATCAGGGGAATACTGGACTACATCAAGGTCTCAGCTGCTAGTATAATAACGGCATTTACGAGCAAACTATTCGGTGAGGATTCGGGGGAATGCGGGAGGAAAGGTGTGTGGTGCACATTTCAATTTGATGCATTTTCTGTAGTTCCTAAAATTCCCGCGCTTCACGCGGCACCGCTGCTGGGGGCGGCAGCTGCTAGAACAGACACGACTTACGAACAGTCTAGCTCGTACGCGCCTTTGAAGGAAAGTCGCACTTCGCACTACTCCTTGGCGGGAAGTCTAGGAGGTGGTTTCATGCCGGCTGAACACCCGTACCCCTTGGTGGTCTTTTCGCATGGCCTCGGGGCTATGAGAGCCTTCTCCAGTGCTATCTGTTGTGATCTGGCGTCACATGGTTATGTAGTAGCCGCTGTGGAGCATAGGTGTGTGTGTTTGTGCGTATGTGTGTTGTGTGTGTGTTGTGTGTATGTGTGTATGTGTTTGTGTGTGTGTGTGTGTGTTGTATGTGTGTGTATGTTGTGTGTGTTTGTGTGTTTGTTCAATGTGTGTGTGTGTGTGTGTGTGTGTGTGTGTGTGTGTGTGTGTGTGTGTATGTGTAGTGATGAAGTTGTTTCATTGTGTTGTAGAGACCATTCGGCTTGCGCCTCTCTCAGAAGGGTGCCTAAGCCTGGCACTAATGGCCAGCAGTTTACTGATGAGTGGTTGGAGTTCTACACCAAGAGAACAGAGGAAAAGGAGTTTCCCTTACGCCATACTCAGGTTGTTGTTTGCCTGGCGTTTACATAAACACACTTCTTTCTCTCAGAATGTAGTTTCTAATCATGGGTCAGATCTTGTGTTCCCCCTTCCCTTAGTATCCCTTCCTCCTTCCCTTAGTATCCCTTCCCCTTCCCTTAGTAACCCTTCCTCATTCCCTTAGTATCCCTTCCCCTTCCCTTAGTATCCCTTCCCCTTCCCTTAGTAACCCTTCCTCCTTCCCTTAGTATCCCTTCCCCTCCCCTTAGTAACCCTTCCTCCTTCCCTTAGTATCCCTTCTCCTCCCCTTAGTAACCCTTCCTCCTCCCCTTAGTATCCCTTCCCCCTTCCCTTAGTAATTCCCTCCCTTTAGTAACCTTCCCCCTTCCCTTAGTGTCCCTTCTCCTCCCCTTAGTAACCCTTCTTTCTCCCCTTAGTATCCCTTCCTTCTCCTCCCCTTAGTAACCTTCTCCTTCCCCTTAGTAACCTTCCCCCTTCCCTTAGTAACCCTTCCCAGCTGTTAACATTTGTCTCCACAGCTCTGTCAGAGAGTGAAAGACGTCAAGAGAGTTGTTGACCTGTTCAATATTCTGAATGAGGGGGGCACTATTAAGAACATGATGCCAAATGATTTTGACTTCAGGCAGTTTCAAGTGAGCCTGAACTCACGTTGTGCATTAGTATGTACTCTAAGCTCTCACATCTCTTGATGCAGGGAAGGCTGAACATGGACATGGTCGCCATGATGGGCCACTCGTTCGGAGGTGGGACCACACTGCAGTCCCTCTCTGAAGATGGCAGACTGAAGTGGGTGGAGTTAGCTGTCATGGCTACCTCTCACACCCCTTTCCCTTCCTTCCTCAAAGGTGTGGTGTTGGACTGGACTCATGGATGGTTCCAATCCATAGGGACTTAGACTCTCAGGGTATCCAACAGCCACTGCTGCTTATTAACAGCCACAGTTTTCAGTGGAAGGAAAATGTGGAGCGAATGATGAAGTATGTGACAGAGCCAGACTCCAGTGGTACTAGGAGGAGATCCATTATCACCATCAGGTAGGTCCCATGGTGTCATAGCACGTGTACCTGGGGTTGGAAGTCACTGATCATGTGACAGATCACATGAGGGGCATATATCATTTGTTCGGTGTTCTCTAGAGGAACCAATCACTACAATCAGACTGACATTCTTTTCGTGATGCCACGATTTGTTGTAAGTTCAGAGAAATTCAGATCTCCATTGGACCCTGCTGTGGCTCACTCACTGAACATGGAGCTGATTCATACCTTTCTCAGAAGACACCTGCTACTAGGTGAGACCACACCCACTTACTTTGACCACCTATCTAGTTAGACCACACCTATTTTGTAACTAGCATGAGGGCGGTATCAGTCGCTGGATGAATTACTGGACCACACTAGGACCGGAAACCACACACCTTATACCATAATAACATGACATGCCCCCTTGACAATTTTTGGGTTGGTACTCCTTAAGATCCAAATTTACCTAAATCCATGAACCAGATAGAGTGGCAATAGCTGAACTAATGCCCCAACCATCTCAAAAGACTTACTAGGGCACTTACTAAGACCGGAGATCGTATGTGACCTGGCCATAAAACTAGTCCTATAGCTAAACCTGTTGCGATGGGCATTAGTTCGGGACCTGCTATTGCCATCTGTGCTCACGTATGATGCATTCAGATGGTGCAGTCTTGCATTGTTCATGTATGCATTGCCATCAAGTCCAAACCATTTTGCAAGGTTGGGGCATTAAAGTAGCTTGAGGTTTTGGTGGTTGTGTGAATGTTCTCACGCATTCCCTTCACTCCTATCCTGGTCACATCCACACACATTTCAGCCTTCTCCTGTTACAATGACAATTGGATTGTCCATTAAATGACACAACTTTGTCAGCAATGCCATATATTACTTTTACATTTAGTATATACATATATCTCCGATTTCAGATCCAAGTTTTCAGGCACCAATTCCACACCTTGATGGAGGTGAGGAGAGTCCAGAGCACATCATCCACAGGGCAAGCTTAGCAGATGAGGGGGACAGTGCAGACCACTTTGCCAAATTATAGAACCTTTTGTTATGTGAGCATTTATTTGTGCCTTGTGTTGTATTGATGAAAACAAAACTGTGTTTCTTGTGTAAATGCTTGTTCTGTGTCTTTGTTGCAGTGTGCATGTGTGTTTGTGGCCATCTGTAATCTAGATGTAGTGTACAAGGAGATATGAAAGCTGATGTGTGGAGGGGGCGTGTTGGGTGTGGAGGTGGCGTGTTGGGTGTGGTGGGGTGTTGGGTGTGAAGGTGGCTGTGCTGTTGTGTGTGGAGGTGTTGGTTGTGGAGACCTGTGTGTGGATGTGGATGTGGCTGTGTTATGTGTGGGGATCTATTGGATGTGGGTGTGGATGTTTTGAGTGAAGTAGTGGATGTGTAGTGCGTAAATGAATTGCTGCCCACATATGCTTGACAAGGGGTGTGAGGGTGTAGGAGCTGCCCACATATGCTTGACAAGGGGTGTGAGGGGTGTAGGAGCAGCCCACATATGCTTGACAAGGCGTGTGAGGGGTGTAGGAGCAGCCCACATATGCTTGACAAGGGTGTGAGGGTGTAGGAGCAGCCCACATATGCTTGACAAGGGGTGTGAGGGGTGTAGGAGCAGCCCACATATGCTTGACAAGGTGTGTGAGGGTGTAGGAGCTGCCCACATATGCTTACAAGGTGTGTGAGGGGTGTAGGAGCAGCCCACATATGCTTGACAAGGGGTGTGAGGGGTGTAGGAGCAGCCCACATATGCTTGACAAGGCGTGTGAGGGGTGTAGGAGCAGCCCACATATGCTTGACAAGGTGTGTGAGGGTGTAGGAGCTGCCCACATATGCTTACAAGGTGTGTGAGGGGTGTAGGAGCAGCCCACATATGCTTGACAAGGGGTGTGAGGGGTGTAGGAGCAGCCCACATATGCTTGACAAGGCGTGTGAGGGGTGTAGGAGCAGCCCACATATGCTTGACAAGGCGTGTGAGGGGTGTAGGAGCAGCCCACATATGCTTGACAAGGGGTGTGAGGGGTGTAGGAGCTGCCCACATATGCTTGACAAGGCGTGTGAGGGGTGTAGGAGCAGCCCACATATGCTTGACAAGGCGTGTGAGGGGTGTAGGAGCAGCCCACATATGCTTGACAAGGGGTGTGAGGGGTGTAGGAGCTGCCCACATATGCTTGACAAGGGGTGTGAGGGGTGTAGGAGCAGCCCACATATGCTTGACAAGGGGTGTGAGGGGTGTAGGAGCTGCCCACATATGCTTACAAGGTGTGTGAGGGGTGTAGGAGCAGCCCACATATGCTTGACAAGGGGTGTGAGGGGTGTAGGAGCAGCCCACATATGCTTGACAAGGTGTGTGAGGGTGTAGGAGCTGCCCACATATGCTTACAAGGTGTGTGAGGGGTGTAGGAGCAGCCCACATATGCTTGACAAGGTGTGTGAGGGGTGTAGGAGCTGCCCACATATGCTTGACAAGGGGTGTGAGGGTGTAGGAGCTGCCCACATATGCTTACAAGGTGTGTGAGGGGTGTAGGAGCAGCCCACATATGCTTGACAAGGGGTGTGAGGGTGTAGGAGCTGCCCACATACTCTTGACAAGGGGTGTGAGGGGTGTAGGAGCAGCCCACATATGCTTGACAAGGCGTGTGAGGGGTGTAGGAGCAGCCCACATATGCTTGACAAGGCGTGTGAGGGGTGTAGGAGCAGCCCACATATGCTTGACAAGGGGTGTGAGGGGTGTAGGAGCAGCCCACATATGCTTGACAAGGGGTGTGAGGGGTGTAGGAGCTGCCCACATATGCTTGACAAGGGGTGTGAGGGGTGTAGGAGCTGCCCAAATATGCTTGACAAGGGGTGTGAGGGGTGTAGGAGCTGCCCACATATGCTTGACAAGGGGTGTGAGGGGTGTAGGAGCAGCCCACATATGCTTGACAAGGTGTGTAAGGGGTGTAGGAGCTGCCGACATATGAAATAAGGTTAGCAACCACCTAGGCCACAATCTGCCATCTAAGTTGGCTCCACTTTTAATTGATCGCATCCCAGTGCTGTTTAGAACCTGCCTCTCAATGAGGATCAAGTTTTTCTAGCTGCCTCCACAGTCAACGGCTCGCAAACTCTCAACATTGGATTGGGTAAAGCATTGCATGTTTGCCTCTGGAGTTTCCCCTGTGCAGCTGATATGTAATGACAGTGGCAGCAAAAGCCAACTGCTGCAATTCCAGTACAGGTTTCAAAGCATGGGGTCACAGCCTTTCAGTACCAGGAAGCTTGCAACAGGTTCTCTGTGAAGTTTCCAAATGTAGGAGATAATGGAAAAAGTGTCTTCCAGTGTCACAGCATAGGATCCGAGGCTTTAGCAAAGCTTGGGGCCACAAGAATAAAGAACATGGATACGAGTTCTATGCATGCATGGCTGCCAAGGGCCAGCCATCCTGTCATCTGGCCTGAAAGGTCAGTCACGCCTCCTCCATGTTCCAGTATGTGTGCATAATAAAAAGTGCTTTCCAAATTAAAGTTAGTAATTCAGTACTTTAGTGAATTTCATTCACATCCTTTGACCCAACACCCAAACTGCATGTGTGTATAGGCTACATGTATGATATTATTAGGTATTGACATGATGCATAGACTATAAATTATAATGTAACAAGTAAATAAAAACATTCTCTATATGAGAAAGTTGGTGGCATATAGGATTGAAAGACAATGGTAGTGTAAAAAGCACAGTAACAAGATTTGACTGAATGGGACTGGGTAAAATGAACTAGGCCTATTTTTAGCACACTCAGTACATTCTAAAATAGTGCATGCTGATGCCGGAGTGTGCTAAATATAGGCCTAGTTCATTTTACCTAGCCCATTCCAGTCAAATCTTGTTTCCGTGCTTTTTACACCACCATTGTCTTTCAGTCCTATATGCCACCAACTTTCTCGTACAGCGAATGTTTTTATTTACTTTTACACACCCAATGGCCTTGCTTTACTAGTCCGTGGAGGTGGTGGTGCCGTATAGCCTACCTAAACAGTGAAGAGGAAGAGTTTTTAGTATAAAAATTGTTGTATTGTATGAGTGAGTGAGTGAGTGCGTTACGATAAGTATATGTTATTGTAAATATTCTGTTGTTATAATATTTATATTCATACATATGTATTGTATGAATTATTTGTGCGTTGTATTGTATCAGAAATTAATTGTTGTTAATAACAAATCATGATGTCATTGGGATTATATGGAACTTGCTACCGCATAAAGTACTGCAGTATCTTTCTACATGTGATATATACGTCTATATGACCTTAAAGGGCACCGTGCGGATACATTCTGATTGCCGTTCTTCAAAACCGTTCCTAGCTCGAGTTATACGTTCCTAAGGACGACAACGACGACGACGACGACGACGACGACGACGACGACGACGACGACGACGACGACGACGACGACGACGACGACGACGACGACGACGACGACAACGACGACTATGATTTTTGGGATTGGGACGAAGAACTAATTCAAGCATTAATTTTCTTAAAGCGTGCTGTTTTGTGTCATAAAACCAACATCAAACTGTAGATCTTAGTGTTGTCGTTCGATTGAGACAAAGAGATAAGCGATCCGTTTCTCGGTTGTCCTTCCAGATGCGAGTTAAGTTTTAAATGATATTCATCACTCAATCCTATATGGAACCTACGCTACCGCAGGTCCCGATAGAATTGTATTCACGGAAAAGTCGTATATGACTTACGTATTTGAGCCCTTTGAGATCTGCTTGACTCCACGAGTTTGCGAGTTCTACCGCATCTAGCAACCGTGACATATTCTGTACATGCTGAGCATTAAAATGTTTTTGTACCGATGTGTCGATCACATTTCTTTGTACGGGCACTCTGCGGTAATCTAGCTCTATAACTTTCAACATAAAGACTGTCAGAAAAGGCTAAACCATTAGAACGGTCTTTCCTTTTGTGCGAAAAACCATTGTGCATAGTTTGGTGTCCTTGTAAGATGCCGCGAACGGTTTGTGACATAATTGCACCGGCCACGTATGCTTTCCTTTTTCTTTTGGACTTTTGCACTTTAAAAATGGCATGGGACCGACTAATCACCAGACTCCTTTTGTTTGGTTATATTGATAAATAAGTTCCTCCGGCCACAGATCGTAGTTTGTACCCAGACCCGGCGGCTTACGTCAGTCGCTATGGGTGCGCGATTACGTATTAAAATAATAATTGGGACAGTTTGATAATTGCCCCACGGTTAAAATGTTATAAAAATGCATCGCGTTTGAATCGCTATAACTTCCCAACGGATAACGCTATCGACTTCCTATTTTCAGCACTTCATACTACACCATTTCACTATGAAGTGGTGAAAATAGGAAGTCGATAGCGTTATCCGTTGGGAAGTTATAGCGATTCAAACGCGATGCATTTTTATAACATTTTAACCGTGGGGCAATTTTCGCGGAAACTGTCCCAATTATAATAATGATGCAGGTTATATAATGATGTTTATCATCAGCTACTACTGGTTGACTTCTAGGCCAGAGTTCAGAACCTACATGTAGACTGTGCATTGACTATAGAGGGAGGGACACAGACTCTTTGATGAACGAGCTTCGGATGCATTGAATGGGTGAGCGTAGGAGAGAAAAGGACAGGCGGCATCGTAGCCATCCAATGGTTTGACTGTAAGGCAAGTTCCATTTGGAAGACAACCGGTCCGCCAGGCGCTTATAGAATGTGGTTGCAATTTGCCCCATTCCATGCACCAGTAGTGGAGAGTACGTTGGAGGGTGAGGAGCCATATCTGATGTGGAAGTGCTGTTAGATGGGCATGTGGGTGCAGTACTCTGACATCAAAAAACGTGTTTTTATTTTTAAATGGCCACCCCAGTAACCATCAGCTGCGATGTCGGATCTTGCACCAATGTCAGTGATGGCGGAGGCAATTTGAAGGTTTCTCCAGTAACTGGTTCGATTGATGCATTGCAGACAGTAAATTATAGTGATGTAATTGTGTTTTTAATTTATAATTGCTTAATTCTAATTAACTTGCTGGCCTAGCTCTATGACATCGTGGAGTGTGCACAGGGGTGTGGTGGTGAGCAACTGTGACGTACGTGGTCTGGATACGAGACTACAACCGCGGACTAGAAATGCGAACCATTAGAGATTACCTCACACAGAGAGATAATACAGTTGACGCGCATGTGCGCATCGTGACGTAACAAATAGTCGTCAATGACATAATCATACGCCTGATTGTCATATCCGATTCGTGCCTGGCATACCGCAGAACGATCGAGCGGCTACGCAGTCTGATTCAATTGTTCAATCAGTGCACTGACGTGTGACGAATGCACGGCAGCGTTGACATGCTACTTCCATTAAAGTAAAGTTTCGTGTTTTCGCCACACTTTGGATCGGACAATAGGACTTATTAGTGGATGTGTTTACTGCACAACGGTACAAACCATTACATTGCACTACACAGAACAATACAGTATCAGCACCACAGTTTGCTACATACAGACTACAACTCTTAGGATCTAGCCTAACATTGAGATTGCCAACTGTGTGGATCTTCCTTAAGGATCAAAGATGGAAAGACAATAACCAGCTCGTCCGGAGTAGTTTTGTTTGCAAGTGACCCTGAAACTCAGTGAGATGTTTCCATGTTGGTGTACACCCAGATATGCTGTAGCTCCTGTGAAATTATTTGCAACCATCACTGGAATCTTCTGAAGAATAAACTGGTCCTGTACTGAATAGTGCATGTACTCGTGATACACATCAAAGTTAGTTTCGTTCCCAGTCTCACTTACGTAAGCATTATCGCATAATGAGTCGGGAAGAACGTTCAACTTTTTTGTTCCGTGGCGCACGAAATCGTGCGTCCCAATCAAATTGGTGGCGCCATCAGGTCACTCGTGGAGGGAAACGATGTTTTGGTAAAGAAGTGGAAGGTCTATCTGTTATGCTCTCCTGCCGAGGGCGTTCGACCTGCTGCTTAACCAATTTGATTGGGGCGCACGATTTCGTGAGCGACGGAACAAAAAAAGTTGAATTTCCTTCCCAGACTCACTTTTCGTAGCATTATACATCATGCGATAATGCTTACATAAATAAGTCTGGGAACGAGACGTACAAAGTGATTGATTTGTGCATGCACCAATTAAAAGTAAGGGGCGGGGGGGGGGGGGGGGGTGGGAAAGGGCGGACTACGAAATAATACAACTAGTTCACGAAATTATAATCTGTATGCGTTAATTTTCTAGTGCATGCCTACATCTACACCAATTCTATTAATTTTTTTAAATTAAATTTTTATATCTTGTGTACTTGTATACTCGAAACATACGAACCTACACAGGAAATGAAACTAGCAAATCAGAGAATTGATCAGTAGGGAGTCATAAGACGATAATTTATTCGTTGCTATGGAAAGGTGCTATACTAAGGCTGCTTAGCCTCTCCCGATGAAAAACTGCATGTGTGTATGCATGCAGGCGTTACTATCATCAGTGTAACTTTCTCGTTACGTATACCTCTACTAGACCTGCACCTACTCGAATCAGTCACTATACATTTGCAGAAATCAGCGGTCACCAGGAAAGTGATGGTGTTCAAAAAGACATCCTATAGCATGCGTTCCATTGCTAGTACTTTGGGGTAGTGTGGTTTAAATTTGTGTTGATTTTATAAGTACTAATGGTTCGGATTTATTCAAAACAAAATTAGACTTACACCTATTTAAATGTATGAAAAATGGTTACTCTTGAGTTTTATTAACTAACCGCAAGTTAAAAAACATTTGCCACCTCATTTTTAGGTTGTAAGGTGCAAACTGTGCAAAAATATAAATACCATTACATTGAAAATTTCAGTTCGGGAAAGCAAAACATAGCTTCCATTAACACGTACACAAAATCAATGTTTTCTGACCTAATTACTGTATTCCACTGTTTTTTTAAATTGAATCTTAACGAAAAATTGAGTTGCCACCCTTTACTATGATTTGCAGCACATTGGTACATGTTTTCATGCCATTTGTTTTTTTCCATTACATAGATTTTTCTAGTTCGGGGGCCTTTGAACAACGTTTTGTTACTGGCGCCGCCATCTTGACCATTATTGAATAAATGGTCGTTATAAGGTCAGCTACATAAATAATTATAGTTAGGTTTATTAACTCACAAAATGTTCACTAACTATTACTGGCCACATCCCCGGTTGGCAGGGACTGATCCATATCATTGTTTTGGTAAGGAGCCGGGGTTCGCGGAGCCCTGGTTGAGTACGAAAACGGGGGGGGGGGGGGTCGAAATACAAGAACTGAGACACGATTCGCCGAAGTGGCGCTCAGATTCTAATTGTATGCTTCATAACCATTCAAATTTGTCCAACCCCACGGGTCCGCTACAGCAACTTGGGTAACATGTCACTTATGCGGGCAGTCTGCATTTGAGAACAGCTAATTATAATGGCTTTCTACATATCGCCCATACATCGGTGGTCATCTTGCATTTTATTTCAAATTGAATTCTAAATTATCTCATAAAATTCTAAAAATTGATTTAAATGTATGCTATTATTTTCACTGCAATAGAGTTAAGCAATGTTATGCGAAAATCAAGGCAAGAATCTAATTACTACCGCATCTAATTATTAATTCAGCTTCGTTTATTAATAAATTTTCTGATCGAATAACGACACACATGATCACGTGCAGCAATAATGGCTCTGCTAAATCGGATGAGTTTCTGCTACGTAAAACGTTCGGATGGAGTTTCTGTTACGTAAAACGTTATGTTGCCACAAGTTACGAAGTGCATATGCATACGCTCTAGCTCTTTGATACTATATGCGTAAAAACGCTCAAACTACTATACAAAGCTTATGCTTATCCCGATGCGCCTTTGAGTATATACATATATAGCTGGGCACCCCCCCCCCCCCCCCCCCCCCCCCCCACGTGCACCCCCCGCCACTGCACACGCGTGCCAGTCATGGTACTATAACTCCATCTGTTGATTCATCGATGTTAACTAGGGTAGGTGTGGGTAAGGTCCCTCCAAATGTGGGGGCATCACCGCATACACACAGAAGTACATATTAGAGCCACTGGTTATGAACTCCCAAATACGGATTTAATAAAGGGTAACCCCCCCCCCCCGCCCCCCCTACCTTCCCCAAAATCAGCATGAGTATATTGAGTATAAATTGAGTTTGAGTGTACATGTGTGTGGAGATCAGGGGAGTGACAAGCGTGGGGAAAGACAGGTGTAGGTATCTCTCTCAATTCTATCTAGGGGATTTGGAGAGAAGTTGGGGAACTTTGATTGACATCCTTATCAATCACCTCAAGTATTCTGGCCTTTAATACAACTTCTACAACAATCTGCACATCTTTCGCATTTGACTTCCTGCTGTGATCAGTTGCCTCTGGATGGATGCCTGTCTGTCTCTCAAAACCAAGAGCAAGCCTCTCAAGGGAGGACACTGCTCTTGCAGCACGAGTGCTAGCACTCCCATGTTTGCTATTGATTGTTTGTAAAGCCTGTTTACATGCTCATTGTGGAGATCACAAGGCAGGTTGCGCCCTTTGCCACCATGGGTATTCACAAATCTTCCCCAGTTAGCTGGTGCACAAGGTTAGGCTGAAGAGTAGCAAATTGGAATTGTAGTTGAAGAGCCTCGAGTGCATACTTAGTCTTCCTCTCTGCATGGAAGTGAAGCATACACAACTTCCAACATGTGATGACACGTTTGCCATCTCCTTCCTTACAGGCATCAGTGAAAAGGTGTACTAAAGCTGCAAGGTGGCATAGAACACGTGCATAGCTCAGTAGAAATGTACTTCACTTGTATACGCGTTGTGTATTTCTAAATGGAGCGCAATGAAAATCTACGGGCGACACACATAGAGACGAGGAAAAGCCAGCGCTGGGAACGAGGAGTATACGGAAGCAGGTTTTCAAAATAAACTATACGATTACCACTTTTCTTGATTAGGACCCTGGCAGGCCCTATTTCTCGCCCCCGTAACTTTAATATAAAATAGGGCCTGGGGACGAGGCTAACCTGGAGGTGGATGAACCCATGAGGATGGTATTACGATACAGTTTTTGTTATGAAAGGAGGGGGGTGGGTGTTTGATGGGACCAGATGAGCAGCCAAGTGTACAAAAGTGGACAATTACAGACTGCCATCACCCACACACCCATGTCCAGGTAGGCGTGTGAGATGAAAGGAGACAGCTGGGCCCTGGATTCCAAGCAACCTAGGATCCAGTCGCGGTCCTTCTGCCCTCTACCCTTCCATTCCTTCTCAGCCTTCTCAATGTTTGCATTGTAGGTGTCAATGCCTTGGCCTTGAGGTGTTGGTTGTAGTTGTCATTTGCTGTTTTGCGCTGCCCATCAGAAAGGCTGTGCCTCAATGTGACATTATACATGTGCGTGTGCACACACACACTCGCGCTCGCGCGCGCACAAACACACACACACACACACACACACACACACACACACACATACAACTCAGTGACACAACACTTGGGTAGTATATGCATGTGCGTAATCTAGCTTTCATGCATACGCAAACACTAGTTTGAGGACCCGACTAGATCCCGAGACACAGAAGCAAAAGGCTCTATCTGTAGGTATCACTTAGATAATGTACATCATTACATGTTCTTGAATAGAAGAGCGAGCACACAGCTTAGCAATGTAAGAATTTAAGACACTGCCGCTTGTTTCGCCATTATCTCTGCACGCACGATCGTGTTTTTGCAGTGGCGGCGCGAGGGTTATCAGCGCCCGGGGGCAGGACAATGTATTAGCGCCCCTAGCCTCTCTACTTCAATAGTTAAGAGCCAAAACAAAGCAGCAGCTAGGGGGTCTGGGGGAGCGTTGTAAGCTCCCCCAGCGGGGTCCGGGGCGGAGCCCCAGAAGCTAACGCATTTTCTCGAATCGATAGCATTTTTAGCAACAAATTTGCTATGTGGCAATGATTGTGGGTAACCTGTCCGCTCGTTTCTCGTCAAAATTTGTTTATTTTTGTTAGACAACTTAGAATTTTTTTTTTAAATTACATCCTGACGGCGCCCCCCCTCGACCGGCGCCCGGGGGCATATGCCCCCCCCCGACCCCCCCCCTTCCGCCGCCACTGTGTTTTTGTTATAATAGCAAAGCCCTCAAGTGATCTCGTGCCAACAATTGTTTATGTTGCAGTATCTAATTAACGCGCTGACAATCGCAAGTGCACGTGATCCATGTGGGCATAACATAATCGCATAAACAAATGCGTATCCGTAAAAATACGGCCTAAATTATTGCGCCCAAAACAATTTAAAAATCTGAGGCAAGAAAACAGTGGGGTCTAAAAATATTTTGACTACTGTAAAAAATAAAGAAGTACATTACTTTTAATTTCCAAGTGCGACCTAATCACTATCTTATTTGAGCTAAGAATTATGAGTGATTGAATACATTAATTAGGTATGTAACATTTTGTATACATCTCTATGGAAAGTGCTATTTTGCAAAAAGAAATATTTCATTGTAAAGAGATAGTTTTTTTCTACTGATAATCAAGATCTTATTATTCTGAAGCAAAATTGACTGCGACCTAAGGTGGGCGGATTGTAGTTAAGGCATTGTATTGCAGCTAAGATATGAGACTGCAAAGTTACAAAAATATATATTTACTAAATAAATAAATAAATGCACAGACATATATATCACATATTGATGTCCATTTCACTATTACACACGAACTTGCACAAAACTACCCTAGCCTTCAAGCAAGTCCATTGTTGTAGCCAACCTAGCATTGAACGCACGGGCATTGGCTCGAACTTATATGAGACTTAGTCTCCCATAGATGTTATTCAACATTGTAGTCTTTGAGGAATGGCTTTGAG
>JABACO010000020.1:313660-363707 GCA_013339895.1 Ephydatia muelleri | reverse complement strand
GAATCTGAGGAGCAAGAGGGGAGGGGCCAGAGGAGGGGCCAGCAGTTAACAATGATGGCTATTAACACATTGTTGTTCCCTGACTCGAAGAAGAGTGGCCTTGCAACAGTGGTTCCATTAGTGTGTGCAAAGTAGAATAGTGTGTAGAGGTGAGGAAGCAGCCGATATCGAAGCAAGAGAGCGTCTCTGGTTGAGTTGACCGACACATCATCAAACACCGCTGGGTCTTGATCCTATGGAGAAGAGTGCGACACTTAACCACACCCACCAGATGGGAGGGGGCCACCTACAATCATTCCTATGGCATTGTGGTTCCTTGAGAATGGGTAGAAAGCTCCCAGCTGTTGCCAGCGTGTGCACAGCTCTTGTGTTGTGTTGCCATTAAACCCACATATGTCTGCTCCCACCTGCATCATGGCAGAGTATGCAGAGAAGGAAGGGCATCATCACATCCCACATCACTGGGCATATCCGTGCCATAGGAGGGCATCATCACATCCCACACCACTGTGCATATCCGTGCCATATAAGGGCATCATCACATCCCACACCACTGTGCATATCCGTGCCATAGGAGGGCATCAGCTTACCAATGGGATTCCGAAGAGGGAGAATTGGAGCAATCCTGAAGGAAAATGAACATTCATTATTACTAGTTTGGGGGGTGTGATTTTTGACTTTGTTGGCATGGTTACCTGGGATAGAGATGGCAAGGTCTGGCCATTGACTGGCATTATCTCCCAACCAATGCCCACCATGAGCTCCACTACCAGGGTACGTGGAGCGGGAAATGACAAGGGAACGCTTGTTGAGGGTTGTTGTCAAAGCACTGTCCAGTACAGGAGAGGGCAATAAATAGAATGGATGCAAATGTGCTGAGATTACCTCATTGTGGCATTGGCCTCTGTCAGTCCATACAGACTGTGTAGGTTGTAGTGAATAGAGAGAAACTGATTGGCTGTCATGCAAAGTGTTTTTGTGAAAATTCCATTTCTAAGTGACCTTATTGCGACTGTGTATGTGCAGTGTGTGTGTGTGTGTGTGTGTGTGTGTGTGTGCGTGTGTGCGTGCGTGTGTGTGTGTGTGTGAGAGAGAGATGAATGCATAGTCATGTAAGCACGAAGAATCACATTCTGTTTAATGTATGCACACAAGAGAAGACAGAGGTACAACCCACTGCTAATTTGGTGTGAACATGTGTGTGTGTTGTGAGACCAAAGGGAGGTGTCCGCGTGGCATATGTATGAAAACAGAGCTTCCTGCAGCCATTGTTTGAATACCAAAGCCACACTCATCAAAACAGGTGTGTGTGAAAGCTGAAGATGGTGTAAACTAGGTGGCTGCCGCCGGATGTTATGCTCTGAAGTACACATTGAAGCCAACTAACCCAACACACACCCTAGGCAAGAAGTATCTACACAACAGGTACCCAGACCAGCAGCTATTCACACCCAGACCAGCCCTCATTTCACAGGTACCCAGACCAGTGGCCACTCATAGGTTGTGGTTAGATGACATTTAGTGAGTAATTCGAATCTGAGTGGAACATTTTATGGGAGGCAACTCCAAGCCTAGTAAAGTAGAAGTTAATAACCCATAAACACAAATTAGAAATTAATTTAGACCATATTGTACTGGTTTACCAGATTAGTCTCACTAGCTAGAGCTGGCTGTGATGACATTGAACCATGTGTCCACTCCAGCAGACACCAACATTGAGCATAGCACAGCTAAGTTATCAACAACAAAATATTAACGAGACTATATTCCAACAATACAGCTAAATGGATAATTACGTGTACAGCCTGATGTAACTATAGTAACGGTGCCCAGACCAGTAGCTCCTCACTGGTACCCAGACCAGTATCCCACAGGTACCCAGACCAGTAGCTCCTCACTGGTACCTAGACCAGTATCCTATAGGTACCCAGACCAGTAGCCCTCACTGGTACCCAGACCAGTGTCCTCTCATAGGTGCCCAGACCAGTGGTGGCCCACAGGTCTGAATCACAGTTAATTCGTTCGACTTTACAGCCTATAGGTCTGGGGACTACTGTCCACCACAAGTCTGGGGACTAGGTTCAGCTGCACCCAATCTAGGCCTGGGGACTCACGAGGGAGGTATGGTGGATGCTCCAGTTGTGAAGGGGGGGCAACCATAGTTTGAACCATCCACAAAATCAGACGGTTCATTCATATCGATCCACAGTCCATCAAATGCAACCTCAGACTGAAACTGAGAGATCTGATTGGCCCAATAAGAAGAGGCATTGGGATGAGTGAAGTCAGGCCATGCTGTTGACCCTGGCCACACCTACAGGGATGGATCATGTGAGCTCAACTCCTATAAAAACAACACCCCATATGGCACCAAAAAAGAGTATTGCCAAACAGGTCATATGATGAGCCCAATAAATCATGCAGTGTCATGTGATGAGCCCAATTGGTCATGTGACGAGCCCAACAAATCATGCAGTCTCATGTGACGAGCCCAACAAATCATGCAGTGTCATGTGACGAGCCCAACTGGTCATGTGACGAGTCCAACTGGTCATGTGACGAGCCCAACAAATCATGCAGTGTCATGTGACGAGCCCAACTGGTCATGTGACGAGTCCAACTGGTCATGTGACGAGCCCAACAAATCATGCAGTGTCATGTGACGAGCCCAACTGGTCATGTGACGAGCCCAACTGGTCATGTGATGAGCCCAACAAATCATGCAGTGTCAGGTGATCAACACATGCTTACAGCTCCAATCAGTGGCTGGTCAGTGGAATTCATTACAAATACATTGGATTTCAGACCATCATCAAATGGTGCATATTGTCCTGGTGGTAGCATACTGCTTATTCCAGGGTCCTGTAGTGTGTGTATGTGTGTGTGTGTGTGTGTGTGTGTGTATGTGTGTGTGTGTGTGTGCGCGTGTGTTTGTGTGTGTGTATGTGTGTGTGTGTGTGTGTTTGTGTGTGTGCACGTGTTTGTGTGAGTGCGTGTGTGTGTGTGTGTGTGTGTGTGTGTGTGTGTGTGTGTGCGCACACGTGCGTGTGTGTGTATGTGTGTGGAGGAGATATATAATATGTTCATACCATACTGGTACAACCCATGTACAGGTGTTATGGATGAGAGTGATCAGGTGGGAGTGATTAGGTGGGAGTGGCCAGGTGGGAGGGTCAGGTGGGAGTGATTAAGTGGGAGTGGCCAGGTGGGAGGGTCAGGTGGGAGTTATTAGGTGGGAGTGGCCAGGTAGGAGTGATTAGGTGGGAGTGGCCAGGTGGAGGAGTGATTAGGTGGGAGTGGTCAGGTGGGAGTGGCCAGGTGGGAGTGGCCAGGTGGGAGTGGCCAGGTGGGAGTGGCCAGGTGGGAGTGATTAGGTGGGAGTGGTCAGGTGGGCGAATAGGAATGCTAGATGAGATGGTTTGAATTGCAAAGCTATTTTTTTTGCTGTTTGCAAGCACTGCCAGAAGATAAGCATAACCACACCCACCACACAGTGTGTGTGTGTGTGTGGATGTGTGTGTGTGTGTGTGTGTGATGTACTTACCAAAATCATCACATATTTCTGGCCATAGTGATGGAGGTCATCCACTAGACTTGGTAGTTCAGCGTACCTCACTGGATCAAAGGTGAAATCAAGGTTGGAACGCATGTAGTCAATATCATTCCACTGAGTATCCTGTGAGGGGTGGAGTGGAGGTGGACCACCATGATGTGATGGTGTGCAATGGTGTCAGGTGGTGATGGTGATGATGGTGCACAGTAGGGTATATGTATGAAAATGTGACATTGAGATGTCCCTGTTGCTCCCATCATAGAGGCCCCTCCCCCAAGCTGCGTCCCATTGGCCCCTCCCCCTAACTGTGATTCCATTGGTCCCTCCCACAAACTGTTTGTCAATGGATGTGTGTCAGTGAGAATGTGCTGTGTTCGTAGAGGGATGCACCCAATTTATATGATTACGACAATAATAACCAAACACATTGAGAGGTCACAACAAATTACTGTAATTATCTGTTGTCTATTTTGTTGCTCATATTTGTCAGAGCATAACATGAATGGCTTCAGTGTTGTCTAATACACAGAGCCTGCACACTTGCTTCCTAGTCTGCCCGAACACCTGCACTCATTCTAAATCATCCTTCATGAGTTGTACAGCAGGGGGCAACATATAACAATGGTGTGGGAGCTCCAATCACCATGCGAGAGCCATCAACACAATAACGGAATCAACCTTAGAAAAGGAAACCAGATTAGCGCTTCTGCTAAATGACCAATGCACCCTAACAGCAGGTTGTCACACGAACATTTGAACATTTGTGGCATTAATAGAATAATGTAACTACTCTTGGGAAGAAATCAGATTAATTAGTTAAAATAATAAGAGCTAGATATAGGAAGATGATTGGGTTGTGGATAATTACTACTGGTAAGTGGAAAACTAAATTTCTGTTCTACTACACAAACACCCACACACACCACACACACACACACACACACACACACAGACACACACAGACACACAGACACACACACACACACACACACACACACACACAGACACACACAGACACACAGACACACACACACACACACAGACACACCACACACACACACCACACACAGACACACACACACATACACAGACACACAGACACCCATATATAGCTGCCTTGCATGCCCATTCCTCCTCCCCTCCTCATCCCTCCTCCCCTTCCCATCCCTCCTGCCCTCCCCATTCCTCCTCCCCTCCCCTCCCCTCCCCATCCCTCCTCCCCTCTCATCCCTCCTCCCCTCCCCATCCCTCCTCCCCTCCCCATCCCTCCTCCCCTCCCCATCCCTCCTCCCTTCCCCACCCTCCTCCCCTCCCCACCCCTCCTCCCCTCCCACCCTCCTCCCCATCCCTCCTCCCCTCCCCATCCCTCCTCCCCTCCCCATCCCTCCTCCCCTCCCCATCCCTCCTCCCCTCCCCATCCCTCCTCCCCTCCCCATCCCTCCTCCCCTCCCCATCCCTCCTCCCCTCCCCATCCCTCCTCCCCTCCCCATCCCTCCTCCCCTCCCCATCCCTCCTCCCCTCCCCCATCCCTCCTCCCCTCCCCATCCCTCCATCCCCTCCTCCCCAGTCTAACATTACCTGTGGAATCCCCTTCTCTCTCATTCTGTTCACCACAGCTTGTGTATTATTGGCTGTCATGTAACCCCATCGGCAGAGATGGAACCCCAGAGACCAATAGGGAGGGAGGTACGGACGACCAATCAGCTGGAGGGGTGAAAGTGGATACAATTGAATTGGCCAATGTACAAGAATTAGTTGTGTTGTGTGTTGGACACAGCTCACCTCTCTTCCTTGCGCCTAGTGCTGACTACAGCTGACCCAAAACAAAAAACGCTGACCTAGCTGACATATGGGGCACACGATTTAGCTGACCACTACCACAATGGATGTGACAAAGTGTTTTATTTTTCAATGTTGCTGTGAGCTTAAACCCGTAATGACTAACTCATGACCTGCATATCCTTCACCAGCTAGCCTAGATCTGCTAACATAACAGCAATTATAGACACGAAAATCATATATCTGTATGTAAGGCTTAGTCATAATAATTATTAGTATAATTACCTCAATTAATTACCTCAATTATGTATAATTATAATTGATGAAGTGTGTTATGCTGGACATTCACAATGTTCCCACGACACTTGACAAGCACACCACACTGATACGAGATGCTCTCACACACCACCCCACACCACACTGGTACGAGATGCTCTCACACACCACCCCACACCACACTGCTACGAGATGCTCTCACACACCACCCCACACCACACTGCTACGAGATGCTCTCACACATCACCCCACATCACACTGCTACGAGATGCTCTCACACACCACCCCACACCACACTGGTACGAGATGCTCTCATTTCAATTCACGTGGCAGGGGAGGGGGGGAGGAGGAGGGGGAGGAGGAGGGGGGAGGGGGAGGAGGAGGGGGGAGGAGGAGGGGGGAGGGGGAGGAGGAGGGGGGAGGAGGAGGGGGAGGAGGTGGGGGAGGAGGAGGAGGGGGAGGAGGAGGGGGAGGAGGAGGGGGGGGAGGGGGAGTGCCACCCCTTGGGTTCCAGGGTGACCATAATAGCGATTTGTATACATTTGTATAACATAAAAAGCGATAGCTTCTGGGGCTCCGCCCCAGACCCGGAGCTTGCAGCACTCTCCCGTACCCCCTAGCTGTAGTGTGACACTCCCCCTATATCATACCAACCCCCCCCCCCCTTTTTTTTTTGAAATTCCTGTATCCGCCCTGAACAAAGTATCAAAAGGATAGACTTAGTACATAGGACTGTTAAAATCATGATTGCACTGTGAATTAAAGCTATGTTGTTGCTCATCCATGACCCCCCCCCCCCCCCCCCCCCGTTATTGAAATGACATCTCTGGGTATTGGAAGGGTTAAAGAGAAGATGAGTTAAAAGCAATGGCTTCACAACAGTGAGAAAAACTAGTTGCTTGGGACTGAAGACACAGATACTTCCCACAAGTTTCCTTGCATCACCTTGGCAACCATCAACTAAAATCATCAACCCATTTCTGGCCCCTGTCTGCCCCAACAGATGTGCACAACCCAGTACCAGACAGCAACTTCTGTCAATAACCAGAAGACAATGTTAATAACCAGTGGATCCATCAAATGACAATGAGTGCACACACATTCATGGTCCTTGCTATAATTAACTGGTCACATTGTGGCAAAGACAATACAATAAGTACACACACACACACACACACACACACACACACACACACACACACACACACCACACACACACACCACACACCCTCCACCCTCACACAAATACGCTTGTGTATGTACACATACACACACCCTCACACATACACATACACAACACCCTCACACATACACACACACCCTCACACATACACACACACCCTCACACTGCATACACATACTTACACACATACACTCACACACATTACACTGTTGAGCAACATGAAGCTGATTTTACATAACTTGAGGCCACACCCATGATGTGTGACCACACCCATGAGGCCACACCCTTGACTTATGGGAACTACACCCATGACAGATGGGACCACACCCATGACAGATGGGGACCACACCCATGACAGATGGGACCACACCCATGACAGACAGATGGGACCACACCCATGACAGATAGGGACCACACCCATGACAGATGGGGACCACACCCATGACAGATGGGACCACACCCATGACAGATGGGACCCCACCCATGACAGATGGGGACCACACCCATGATAGATGGGACCACACCCATGACAGATGGGACCACACCCATGACAGATGGGACCACACCCATGTGAGGCCACACCCCTGACAGATGGGGACCACACCCATGACACCCCTATGATAGATGGGACCACACCCATGACACACCCATGACAGATGGGACCACACCCATGACACACCCATGATAGATGGGACCACACCCATGACAGATGGGGACCACACCCATGACAGATGGGGACCACACCCATGACAGATGGGGACCACACCCATGATAGATGGGACCACACCCATGACAGATAAGGACCACACCCATGACAGATGGGACCACACCCATGATAGATGGGACCACACCCATGACAGATAAGGACCACACCCATGACAGATGGGACCACACCCATGATAGATGGGACCACACCCATGACACACCCATGACAGATGGGACCACACCCATGATAGATGGGACCACACCCATGTGAGGCCACACCCGACAGATGGGGACCACACCCATGAGGTCACACCCACAACAAAATCCCTTATAGTCAGACCATATTGCTAAGTGATGCAATCGATTTTTAAAGACAGTATTTAATAGCGTAGGAGTTCAGACAGACAGCCCAAGCCACCAATGCACTTGTGACATAATCTGATCACTGATCATAAGGTTAAGCCACATAATGATGACAGTCAAGGCACATACCATGGGAAAATCAAAACACCACAATTGTCTCTCCTCCATATCCAGGACCATCATACAAGCACAGTGTTCTATGGTCCATCCTACAAGCACACGTGTTCTATGGTCCATCCTACAAGCACACGTGTTCTATGGTCCATCCTACAAGCACACGTATTCTATGGTCCATCCTACAAGCACACGTGTTCTATGGTCCATCCTACAAGCACACGTGTTCTATGGTCCATCCTACAAGCACACGTGTTCTATGGTCCATCCTACAAGCACACGTGTTCTATGGTCCATCCTACAAGCACACATGATCTACATAGCAACATTGCACCTCTTCAGTGCTAGGAAAGTATCTTTATAGCATAAATACATAAACATAAACATGTACACATAAACACATAAACACATACACATAAACACACAACACAAACATAAACACATAAACACAGATCTACACACATACACCTACACACACATAGATGCATGGAGGTAGCATATATCTGGTAATGAAACTAATATTGAAATGTTTGCTGACTGGACCTGCTGCCTACACAGCGTACTTGCATGTACTTGGACGCAGGTTGCACTCGATTGAACTGAAGAGCTGCTCAAAAGGTTGATTTTAAGGCAGAGAAAATTGCCACAAACTTAAAATGCAGATAAGGAAACATGGAAGAGCTAGCTAGCTGAAAGATGGGTCACATACACAAGAGGTGTGGCCAGGCAGAGGTGTTGATGTCTTCAATCAGCACATCTTCAACACATGTGAACCAGCTTCAGTACTACATACTGTTTTTACTTCACAGTTGAACATATACTATTTAGCAACTACAAAATATTTCAATAGTGAAGATTGGGCACAAGTGGGTGATATGGCTGGTTGAGTGATGTCTGGGGTTAAGTGGCCAAGGTGTTAATCTAATTTCAGACCATCGCTACACACAGGTCAGGACCAGATGATATTAGAACACACAAGGCTGATGCGTATAATGTCGTGTGTACGCTCCCCATGGTCACCTCCTCACAGCCTCTCCATCTCGCACATGTTGCCATGGTGACAGTAGCTTAGAAAGCAACCACTTGTCTCACAGGTCATGTAACCATAACACTGAGAAGCCACAGTAGTTTGAGCGGCTTGAAGACATAGCAGTTTGACGTAGCAATCTCGGACATCACACAATTGATTTATAGCTAAATATATTCTGGATCTCCCAATGAAGCCCTCACCTCTGTGTACTGCTGGATCACCTGATCTGGCCCAGGGCCGAGGAAGTAATAGAAGTCCAGTAATCCTCCAATGGTCCGATAAGTGATGGAAGGGTAGGACTGTAATTGTGCCTCTGTGTGTGTGTGTGTGTGTGTGTATGTGTGTGTGTGTTGGTGTGTGTGTGTGTTGGTGTGTGTGTGTGTGTGTATGTGTGTGTGTGTGTATGTTGGTGTGTGTATAAACACACATAAATACTACATTAACAATGAATATGCTTACATCTCCCTGATAACCTGATTGTAGCCATCACACCATATGATGACAATTGTGTGTGTGTGTGTGTGCATATGTGTGGTGTGCATACATGTCTTATGCTTTGACTGGTGTATGTGTGTGCCTGTGTTTGTGTGCACACAATAAATTCACCTGTATCAGCAACTAATAAACCATTTGGCAGCTCAAACCATATAGGGTTATGTCCACCAATCCCTTACTTTCATCTCTCATCACAACAAATAGTGCTAACTAGCCTTGATTAATTCAATGTACTCTGGCGTGCACATTGTTTCTTCACAAGGACCACTACTAATGCTATCGTAATGAAACCGATTGCATCAAGTTTCTGTGGAATTAGCAGGCAAGCAGGTAAACTACTTGCACAAGGATGGAACTATTACCAGTGTACCACAACATTAGACCTCCTGCAACTAACACACATCCCGCTATGGGGAGATATTCAATAGAAGCTGAACCAACACTTCGATTATGCCACATATCCAATAAATGCCCACCTCCATACTGCTGCAGCTTACATCCTACCATATCCAGCTGGTCAGTACCTACTTCCCTCATCCCAGCCACTTGATTACATCATTTCTTGTGCCTGAGATAACCACGCCCCCAACCTCACATATAACCACACCCACCCAAAATTGGAAGTTCTGAAGAGATATAATGTATGGTCACCATATGATGAGGGTATGGTCACCATATGGTCCTCACGTGATGAAGGTATGGTCCTCATGTGATGAGGGTATGATCCTCATGTGATGAGGGCATGGTTACCATATGATGAGGCTATGGTCCTCATGTGATGAGGATATGGTCCTCATGTGATGAGGGTAGGGTCCTCGTGTGATGAGGGTATGGTCCTCATGTGATGAGGGTATGGTCCTCGTGTGATGAGGGTATGGTCCTCGTGTGATGAGGGTATGGTCCTCATGTGATGAGGGTATGGTCCTTGTGTGATTAGGGTACATAAGACAATACAGAACGTTTAATATAGCTAAAGAACACCCTGAGCAATGATGGATGATGTGGCCTAAGTGATACCATACAATGCACTCACAGCTAACTATATGACCACACATATCTACACCCACACAGTCACCAGACACACACCACACATATCCACACCCACACAGTCACCAGACACACACCACACAGTCCTCACCCATAGCATTGCTATTGAGCAGAAACACTCCATGAGCACGGCCATCTTGTTCCAGTCCAAGGTAGAATGGATGAACTCCATAGAGGTGCTCTGTTGGTTTCTGTGGATAAGAGGGGTGTGGCCATGTGTCAGGTCCATACCTCTAGGGTGGGGGTGTGGCCATGTGTCAGGTCCATACCTCTAGGGTGGGGGTGTGGCCATGTGTCATGTACATACCTAGGGTGGGGGTGTGGCCATGTGTCATATATCACAACACTAATTATTAATAACTCCTTCTGTTTTGGACTTCTAATGGGCAAAGGAAGCCAGCAGATGTACCCCAATGTTGGAATGTGACCCCATGTGTGACACCTGGATGTACCCCTATGTTGGCCCCTGGGGGTCAATGTGACCCCATGTGTCATACACCTGGTGTACCCCAATGTTGGCCCCTGGGGGTCAAGTCAGACTGTGTTGATGTGAGCCCGGGGAGAGGAAGGGAGAGAAGGAGGGGAAGGGCACATCAAAGTGACCTTCATATCCAATTCATCACTCTGTGTCATACGTCACACTGATTAAAAGATGCTTCCGAAATTTGAGAAAGCAACTATTACAGAAGTGGATGTGGCTACTGCTGTCTAGTTTTATAATCAGTGAAATTAACTCATTCCACCCTAACCACACCCATCTCATGGCCTTCTAGCCAATCCCTCCCCTGCCCTGTCCATCACTCACAGCGGGTATTGGGGGTGTGTCCTGTGAGAACATGGTCAGAGTGGTGTTGGTGGGGAGCCTAAGCCGTGAGGTGTGCTCTCCAAGGCCATAGATATTAGAGGAGGGAAGGAGAGCTGAGATCTGGAGGAACTGGTCTTCAAAGATGAACCCGGTACCTGTTGAGAATCTGTGTGCATGTGTGTGTGTGTGTGTGTGTGTGTGTGTGTGTGTGTGTGTGTGTGTGGTATGTATGTGGTGTGTGTGGAAGTGGAGTGGTGTGGTATGGAGGTTTGTGTGTGAGGTGGTATGTGTGTGAAGTGGTTTGTCATGTGTGATGGCAGTGATGGAGAGGAAGGTAATACCTTCACACTTTTGATCCCAGCACCCTAATTGACTGAAATGTAAAACACTGTGTTATATGGTAGAATTGGGCTTAGCAAACATGAGTTCGATTGAGTGTTAAAAGTGATGCCTCCACTTGTCAGTTTATAATTCATCAAAGTATTCACTAGCATATATAACCCATTGAACAGTGTTGTAATTGTGGAATGTAAGTCAATTGGTTTCAGTATCATAGTAGTCTCTAAACTGAATGATGAGCAATGGTATTTGGAGCAGAAACCAGTTGGGAAACCAGTTACCACCTGTTTTAGTACAATGCATAATTTTATGGCTTTGTATCCTGAACCCGCAATCATTCTTTTAAAATTTAAAATCAATGCAATTTCCAAGTGGGTGAAACCATTCAATTACTGGCCGATATGTGCTCAGAGATCCCCCTCTCCTCCCCTCCCCTCTCCTCCCTGAAGTGGAACACGTAAAGCTATGGAGAAAGTGATTTGGATGGACTTGTGTGGTGCAATAGACAAAGAAACAATTGGTATAGAGTGTGACTAGGGATGCTACACAATAAACAGTCCTACAAGTTGAAAACAGGCTTTAAGTACTTGCTACTTAATATAACTGTTTCTTTGGTCTCCTATCACAACCCTACAGTATCTGGAGTTACCTATGCATAATCCTACATCCAAATCACCATTCACTGATGTAATGACCACACCACCACATTTACTTGAAACACACAGCTTCAATCTGAAATGAATGCACTCGAAATTAAATCTCTTTCTTTCCACTTAAGGCATGTGCCACAGAACACATGTCTTTACATAACCCTTTTATACAAGGCTCAAGTTTATTCATGATACATTGTTACTCTGTGATACATGTAAATGTGTACATCTCGTTGCATATAACCAGTGTTAAGTAGGGCATTGCACTATGTTGCAGACATAAGTAGCTTACATGGGCATTCCACTGTCTGCTCTGCTCACAGTGAAGTTGAAAGTCTCAGTCTCAATGCTGACTTTGTAGAGTGTGTCCAAAGCCTTGTTGCTGACTGACCTGGGAGGCCAAGGTACTTCATAGCGATCTAAACTAGGGTCCGATATCTGTCACGTGAGATGAACAGTAAAATGTGTCCTCGTGCGCGACCCTTGTACCCTAGCTAACCTTTACACGAACACGATATGGCGTGTCGTAATACACATCCACACGAAGCGTCTGGACGATGGCATCAAACGGAGCCACCTGGCCCGCCTTCCACACGGCGTTTGCCGTGTATCCGTAGCTCGTGTTTTGTATCTCCCCGTTTACTTCGTAACCAAATCCCGGACCGTAGAAGCACATTGGACTCGAAGAGCTGTCCCAGTAGCAGCCTCTGGCCTCGCACAGCTTATCTGTGGCCACACCCTCCGGATAACAGTCGAATCTCGGGGATTCGGCAACAGGGTCAATTGCTCTCGCGCCTCTTGCCCTCACCAGAAAGAGGGCCGTTATTAGCAACAGGAGAACACTCGAAATGGCAACGAGCACAACGATGACAATATCTCTTCGTCTTATACGTTCGCCTTGCTTTACTACCCGGAGGTCTTCGGTGGCAAGAGGCGAGTACTTGGCCGCTTTCATTTTTTCTATCTCGTGTTTCTGAGGCCCGCCCCCGTCGCAGTATGACGTCATGTAATGCGCAGTTGCATATAAAACAGTGCTGAAGCTCGTCGAACAACACAACTAACTGCATTCTAAAAAAAAGAGAGAACCAAAATTATCTTGTGTGGAAATGGGACGTTGTGCAGCAGCAATCCTTTACGTGGAAATTTTAGCGGTGACGTTGCTGAGCCAGACCAGCAGTAGACCCGTGCCTGCAGAAGTAGACAGCCGCCAACAACGGAGCCCGTCAATGCAGACGCCGCCAGTTGCGGACAACTTCTTCGGAGTCCCTGGCCTCGTCATCACCACGGTCAGACCTGCAGTGAAGGTGTGTAAAATAGTGCAAGAGGTGAAGCGCAACCAGACGGTGTGGACGTTGAGCGCCAAGGGAACGCTGCAGTCTTCGTTGCAAGAGGTGACCCAGTACGTGACGACTTGCTGTGTCGGATGGAACGGTACGGAATGCGATGTAGCTCCCCCGACCACCCCACCTCCTCGCACTACCGCGCACGTTGCTTTGGATCCGAGCAGTCCTTGCGCCAACCTGACGTGCGCGGGAGTGGGCGATGCGGTGTGTGCTGTCGTCACGAAGTGTGGCAGGCAGATTCCGCTCTTCATCGACTCCACGGGACAGCTGGTGGATTGCCCCAACAGCCCGACAAACATAGATGAAATATTGTGCACTGGATCTTGTCGGGACGATCCATGCGCCCGTAACGTGTCTTGTCCAAAGTACCCGGAAGCCATGTGTTTCACCTCAGAGTGCGATTGCAAGGCGTTGTGGCTGCTTCCAAGCGGTGTCGAAGTGAACTGCCTTTCAGTGGACAAACGTGAAACGGGAACAGCGAGTAGTGCCAACTCGGAGTGCCCGCATTAACTAGAATGCTTCCACTCCTTTCACTTCAACTCCCTCCAACTTCATGGAACTGTGTTGTGCGCGTTCACGTGTGCTTTTGTGTTAAACTTTTTTTTAAAATTCCGTTCGTTTTGTCATATTGTCGCACTATCAATTGCTCATCGCATCAGACGTCAAATGCTCATTGTAAATTTGGCTGCTTAATTTTTGTACAGCAATTAAAAAGTCGTTTATAAAATGTATTGAATCGTTATGGACCGCAAAGCAATTGAGGTGAGGTAATCTTCATCTCTTCTTTTTCCCCCGTGTCTTTGCGGCTGTTAGCCACTGTCAGGTGGGAAAAGTGATACAGTTTATTATTTTTTTATTTTCTTTCATTCCGTTCGTTCTCTGCGCCTAGATGAGTTGTTTTTGTTTTTTTTCCCGCGCGAGGTTTAATGTCACGTGCGTTATGTTGGACAGGAACCACTAGTGGTTTCTTTAGTTGCTACTAGTATGTGCGCAAACAGGCGGACACCTTTGGTAGCCTGGTTATCGTTGGTGGGTGAAGCTACGCACACCCAACCACTGGCACAAATACCCAATATGCTTCCCCTTATATGGTGATGTAATGGCACATAGCGCATTTAAACACGATGGAACACACAACTTCACAGGAAACCCGTGGTTCCTTATGATGGTAACTCGAGGTGTCGCGTTAATATCCCATAGAAGCGCACTTCTGAATTCTATCCCGTGCGGCCACATCAAAGGCTGTTAGTCAGAGAGCCTCTTGCTTACATGGAAGCTCTCAAGTAGGTGATTGTATATAGCTCTTTGCTCTTTGCATTTCAGCCCCAGGCGTTGCCAAGGGAAAGGTATAACATTGGCTGACTGCTAGCCAGAGAGAAAGAATAAAGCCTTGATGTATAGATGCCCAGCAGGGAATGGTGTCCAAACCTTGTGCATGTCTGTGAGCGTATGCATGTCATTTGTTTGGATGTGTTCACATTGAGATATAATCGGCCAACACTAGAAAAATTCACATCATGAGTTCACTATGCCATCACACTGAGTAACATGTGTGTAACTTGACACAATTCATTTTCTTTTTGACATTCTGGAGGTTGTGGCTCCACAGGAGGTAGTTGTGTAAATAGTGGAGCCTTCACTTATCTTCTGTGTGTCTAATTCACCCACGCTAATGGCTGGTACAAAGGAGGAGGCTGACACAGCCTGCACTCTCTGTGTGTGTGTGTGTGTGTGTGTGTGTGTGTGTGTGTGTGTGTGTGTGTGTGTGTGTGTGTGTGTGTGTGTGTGTGTGTGTGTGTGTGTGTGTGTGTGTGTGTGTGTGTGTGTGTGTGTGTGTGTGTGTGTTTATACATGTGTTTGTACATGTGCAGCTCAAGTTCGTTCTGAGTAGTTCGCTAATGTTGCAGTATGGGTGTACTTACAGTGTCATCAGCCCCTCTCGTTGCTTATAGGCTGAACTGAACCGGAAAAAAAAAGAACTAGCAAAGCTTCAAAAGCAGTTTTTAAAGGTATTCTGTCTACATGGTGTGTATTAATAAGCACTGATGGGGTACCTTCATGTGCTGGCATATGCTTCTGGGTTACTCCTCACCTCTCCACACACTGTGTAGTGAGAGCATTGCTTTTCCCCAAACAGGCTGAGAATGGCCACAGGTCTCAGAAGAACAGGATGACTGCCCAACAGGTTAGGAAAACTGTGCCCAGACAAGCTGCCATCCCTCTCTTCTTTGGTAGACATCACTAGCAGATGCAGCAGGAATGGCTGTTCCAACAGCTGTCCATGTGCCATCTCTGACTGCAAGGGATGCAAGAAACAGGGCAAGATTTAGTGACCTGACAATGCCCTCCTGCATGGATTCGACCAAGATGACTTCTCATCATGCCTGCTCATCTCCTCAGAATATCACCAACCTTCAAACCAAGAGTACTTTTCAGGATATTAGAACCACATCTCAGGATACTATGGTCTCGACATGCACCACTTTCAAGGAGTCACAGACAGAGAGAACAACAGAGCTGAATGACCATCTCGATTGTAAGATAGAAAGCTGCAAGTCTTGTGGAAACAATGGAAATTTGAACTATTCGTGCACCTCACAAGAGCTGTTGAACCAAGGCTACTTTGAAGATGGCCCACACACACGTAGTTGTGCAGAAGGTCCAGACATTCCCACAGAAGGTCCAAATGTTAGCATCGTGTGTCCTCCAGACACCAGCACCAACACAGACCACTGTAAAACTCAGCCTCCTTCCCGCACACACATGCCACACCTCCCTAGTCCCCACGCCGTACCCACTAGTCCCCATGCCACATATACCCAACATGCTTCAGAAACACATGGAGCAGTGATGTTACCTTTTGTGGAGCCACTCCCCCTCCCATCAAGAGTGTCATTCCCTCTGGTTTCCATGCCAACAACTCAACTAGACTTCTATCTTCCTGACACTGAATATCAGGCGATGAAGCTGCTCAAACTGACGGCCGTGAAGAATGGTAGCACTGGGCGCCTGCACGGAGTGGTCCTCTCACCAGGCCTGGGGAGGAGTGGCACGGGAACGCAGACCAGTGGGGTCACAGGGGAGTGCGGAGTGCAGCCAAGGCCTGTGTCTGTGGAAGCAGTTAGCACAAGGGCAGCGTGCACAGAGCCAACCTTAGCTCACCCTACACAGCTGGGCTATTATGGCCATCAGAATGATTGTGGTATCCGACCCAATTGTTATGAAGGTAGTAAGAACGCTTGTGTTCGGGAGCACATGTTCGATGGCACAATTAAAGACACATATGGTTTGGATAGCTCATTCAGCTTCAAGACAACAGCGGTGAGTGCATCAGTGTTGAAAGTAAGCTGTCTGTGTCAAGAGTGTGTGACATGCAAGCGTTGTCTGTTTGTATGTGCATGAGTGTCTGTGTTGTGCATGTGCATATGTGTGTCTCTATATGCATATGTGTGTCTCTATGTGCATGTGTGTGTCTCTATGTGCATGTGTGTGTCTCTATGTGCATGTGTGTGTCTCTATGTGCATGTGTGTGTCTCTATGTGCATATGTGTGTCTCTATGTGCATGTGTGTGTGTATGCTACAGACAGGTCTCAGCCCTGCCACTCCACAGGAGGTGATGAGGAGGAGGCTTCTAGGTGTGGCCCTCACCAAAGGCACTCTCAGTATTGTTCACTTGGATGAGGGAAGGGTGTGTGTGCACCTGCTGCCTACAGGGCCCAACACAAACTGGCTATATGCAAGCTGGAAGATGCAGCAGGTAGTGTTAACATGTGGCTCAATGGAGGAGCCTTCCTAACAGTTGGGTGTAGTCCTCCATGTCTCTTAGTGTGTGGAGGCCATGTTGATGCCTTCTGGGTTAACTGGTGGTCTGCAATGGTCACGATACATATCAGGCTTATGAGCAGTGTTGTTATGTTTAAGCGTTAAGCATCCCAAACAACTGGGTTTTCTTGACAGAGAGAATTAGTTGAGAGCTGTTTTCTCTTGGTACAAGAAAAGACCACATTTTGTTTTGTGGCTATGACTGAGGATCAAATCGTTACATGGTAATGCCTTAGTATTTCATTAAGGGGTAAGCCCCTAGCATTCACTAACATGGTTGATTTATTCTGACATGCAGCGTCAGGCTCTGTATTGTCAATAGCGATGAAGGCTACATGTTAAACATGGCAGTCCCAGACAAAAGGTTTGTGCATGTATGTTCTTGTGTGTGTGGGTGTGTATACATACATGGTGTATACATACATACATGCATGTGTGGGCATGCTTGTATGCAGATGTGAGATGTGTGCCTCAGACATGCATGGACCTTTAGGTATTTGCCACCTTTTAGCTGCATGTGATGTCTACAGTGAGTGTCTTTGCAGCATGTGTGGGATTTTTTCTATTGTGTACATTCCCTCTAGCATAACACTGCTAAGTTTGATGGGAACATTCGACTAATACAGGATGTGCATGTCTTTACGCGTGGTTCATGTGCTCTTCTTACAGCTGCTCACGAGCACAGATACATTCCTGGCCATCTGGAGACCAGGTGCTGGTTGCCATGGCACTGACAGAGGAGGAATTGTGCCTTAGTATTGTACGTGTCTGGGCACTTGTGAAGGATGACGATACGTGCAGGTATGTGTGTTGGCTGGATCACCTGCTAGATGCATGTTCCTCTTCTGACAAACAGGTGGCAGATGATTGATGGTCTGGGTACCCAGCTACCTCTTCCCAAAAGTGTGGGAATAATTGTATCTCTATGTGAGGTGGTGGGTGTGACCCAGCAACTTCTAGGCTCCACCTCCACCAGTGCAGTATTATGGTATGTTCGTGCACACATGCATGTGTGTCAAATGCTATCGTTTTAGGGATGTGCGTTCTCATGGCTTGCTTGTGGTCGTGACACTGTGCTGCTGCTTGTCTGGATGTGAGCTGCAACCTGTGGTGGTCACAACTATTGCTGAAGAGGTGAGCCCACCATTGGAATTCCTCCTCTTGTTTTATTTCTGCCAGAATTAAATCAAAAGGGAGTTTGCTGTCTATTAGTAGTGCACCATTGGCTTCTGTAAATGATCCCTAAGCTTGAGACACACCTGCCTGTCTGACCACTAAATATTTCCTTCAATACTTGAGCTCTCTGCATAACCCTTAGTGTGTCTCCTTGTGTGTCCCTTTGGAGTGTCCCCTGTCCATGCAAGACTTTCTCTCCCTCAGAATACACTGTTTCTGTTGCTTGGTTGTAAGTATGCGTCACCAACATCATCAAAGCAGTCACGTGAGTATGAAGATGGAAGACCTTCTGCTGTGGCTTGGCTGGTAGCTTGCAAGACAACTGCTCTTCCAGCCTCTGTACCCAACGACTACCTCCAAACGACACACTGTGATCTGGTACAAAGCTACACATGGTCAGTACGAGACCAACCTCTTAATGTGATAAACACGTGTGACCGATGGTTGTGGTAATACAACGTGCGTGTGAATTATGGGGGTGGTGTTGCGTGTGACCTATATGATGTGCTGGCCCTCATAGCACAAGCACACAACCATGGGGCTACCAGTGGTGTGAAGGGACATCATGGAACTTTGCTGCCCGAGTCTCTCACAACGCCCTGGTACTGTGGAACCTCTTGTCCACCAATCCTTGTGGAGCACTTTCATTTGGTGACAACTTAGGTAACATGCTTGTGGATATACACAGCTTATCCAACAGCTCCTCGTTCTTTGCAGATGTTGGGAGTGGTGACATCAAAGTGTACTGGGTATCAGACAGAAAACAGATGATAATTGTGAGTGGTGACAGTGTACACATCCTCTCTCAGCAGTCCAAACCAGCTGCATTAGGAATGTAAATCAGACTAGTCCATTTTAAAATGTATCTTTAAATACACTGCAGACCATGATGTTCAACATAATTACTTGTTACATGTTTATTTAACTGGTTAATTTTATTTTTTGCATGATATGCATGGTATTAGAGGCACAGTTTTCTTGCTGCGTGCTTCCTGCTCTGAATTCAACCTGAACACCCTCGGCAGCCACAATGTACACACTCCACAATCTTCCCCGATTCAAGCTTTGATTTTGGCACCCTGCAGATGCAGTTTGTGCCAAAATTAGTGTCCCTTGCTTGGATGCAGCGCAAACAGCACAGGTTCTCGTAGCCAGTCTGAAAAGAACAAGAGGACAATCACAACAGCTTTTGTAACAAATAATTTAAAAAGTACCACATACAAATGATGGAGTGGCCCATCTCTCCCCCTGCCAAACCATACAATCCCGCACATTAATAGTGGGAGGGGCCTTGTGATGACTGCACCACTATTGGACTCCTCAATTGTCAATTGACAGTAGTTAGCGATAAGCAATACACACAGGATTTAACTGATACTTGGCCCAATTTGCACAGGAGGTAATGTACAACAGTTACCAACAATAGTGTCTACTGGAGTTAACACAAGATGGTGTAATCTGGGATGAACAATAGTGTCTACACAGAGTTAACAATCAGTATCCTTGGGTCGTTCGCACCCCGCGATAGCCATGAACACAAACAATGTTGCAGGTGGTGGTGTGGGTGGACAGATTAAAGGATCAGTCCCAACACAGAAGCAAGCACTGCAGTGCAAAACTGGCCTCTTAGCCCACCAACACATTCCTAAGTCCCACAGGGATTGTTTCTTTGGATTCTTCCACCTCCACTGTGCTACATCTCTGTGGTCGCAACTAACACGTGCACACAATGTCCTCACCATTGTGAAACCTTAGAGGGTACCCCCAAATACCTCTGTCACCCCTCAACGCTAGGTACCCACGTAACACCTCAACCCTAGAAGGGTGTCCACGTAACACCTCAACCCTAGAAGGGTGTCCACGTAACACCTCAACCCTAGGAGGGATTGATATCCAGGACACTAGCAATGACCTTGAACCATTAACCATTAATACAGAGAACCAATAGACAACTTCATGATCTGATTTTTTGTACTCCAGATGTGACATCATGGTGTGGCGTGACACTGCAGTGTCTTCCTCACACACCTGATGGCAAAAGTCTTCAAATGAAGGTTGAATCTTGTGCTCAACGAGAGACAAGCTGAGTACTCAGGTAGACAGACAGGCAACCATATTTAGTGATGGTATTATACAAGAACCTGTCATAAATGAATGCTAGCTAGAACAACAGTCTGCGTCATAAGATGGACTCTGCACATGCACAGCCCCTAATTCTAACCTACAACAGTGGGGGTACTAAACTGTAGATCAATATAGCTTCAACAATTTTGTACCACAGCCATGCCAAACAAATTTCTTTATATCCCACAGCATATGCTGAGGACACAACTTAGAACTCCACATTTACTAAAGGAATAGGAATGCACATGTATATCCAACAAGTAGGTGGCCCCTCCCACAGCAGGACGTTCCTCCCTTAATCTTTTTGTCTTGGATTAGAATTAGCTGTTTCAATTCTTTTAATTGTACCACACCTCAAGTTAGTAGTCACACCATGTCCAAGTGGCTTGTCCTTCCATTACATCTACCTAAATGTTCTTTCTCTGTACTACATGTGTGTACATGGTGTGAGTGTATGTACATGCATGTTGTATACATGTGTTGCATGTGTGTAGAACACCAATGAAAACAGTTAGCTGGGAGTTTTAATAATATAACATGAATAGCTATTAAAAAAAGAACAAATAGTTTATCGTAAATGAAATTGGAAAAAAATTCTAGTAGCCATCCTAGTTGATCTGTGGTCCTCTCAATGATACAAGCCCTGAAATCGATTGAGTATGGAGACACAGACCACCAATGGACCCAAGGCAATATATGACCACCAATGGACCCAAAGCAATGTATGACCACCAATGGACCCAAGGCAATGTATGACCACCAATGGACCCAAGGCAATGTATGACCACCAATGGACCCAAGGCAATATATGGTCACCAATGGACCAAGGCAAAATGTATGACCACCAGAGGACGTATGGTCACCAATGGACCCAAGGCAATGTATGACCACCAATGGACCCAAGGCAATATATGTGAATGAGACACAAACTACCAATGGACTCAAGGCAAGTGCATGACGTCTAGCCAGCACCAACAATGAACTCCTGGGAAAAGGCACACTGACTAAATATGCTGGCGTCATCAATGGAGGTTACGAGAACTATACAAGGAGCCCCACACCATGAACACAGGTACAAGGAACCCCACACCATGAACACAGGTACAAGGAGCCCACACCATGAACACAGGTACAAGGAGCCCCACACCATGAACACAGGTACAAGGAACCCCACACCATGAACACAGGTACAAGGAGCCCACACCATGAACACAGGTACAAGGAGCCCCACACCATGAACACAGGTACAAGGAACCCCACACCATGAACACAGTACAAGGAGGCCCACACCATGAACACAGGTACAAGGGGCCCCAAACCAAGAACACAGTACAAGGAGGCCCACACCATGAACACAGGTACAAGGAGCCCCACACCATGAACACAGTACAAGGAGGCCCACACCATGAACACAGGTACAAGGAGCCCCACACCATGAACACAGTACAAGGAGGCCCACACCATGAACACAGGTACAAGGAGCCCCACACCATGAACACAGGTACAAGGAGGCCCACACCAAGAACACAGGTACAAGGAGCCCCACACCATGAACACAGTACAAGGAGCCCCACACCATGAACACAGGTACAAGGAGCCCCACACCATGAACACAGGTACAAGGAGCCCCACACTATGAACAGGCATGTTCAAAGGCTCAAACTTTTAATTTTGCCATTTAACCCTACAACAATCCCACGCTATACAACCCCTCTTACCAAGGAAATGAGTAAAGCTCTGGTCCTCTGGTTTACAGTGTGCATAGGAATATGTGAGGGCAACATGGTGGTATGTGAGGGTAACATGAAGGTAGCATTGTAGTATGTGAGGGTAACATGACAGTACCATTGTAGTATGTGAGGGTAGTATGGTGGTATGTGAGGGTAACATGAGGATAACATGAGGGTAGCATTGTAGTATGTGAGGGTAGCATGAGGATAACATGAGGGTAGCATTGTAGTATGCGAGGGTAACATGAGGATAACATGAGGGTAGCATTGTAGTATGTGAGGGTAGCATTGTAGTATGTGAGGGTAACATTGTAGTATGTGAGGGTAGCATGGTGGTATTATGTGAGGGTAGGTAGCATGGTGGTATGTGAGGGTAGCATGGTGGTATGTGAGGGTAGCATGGTGGTATGTGAGGGTAGCATGGTGGTATGTGAGGGTAGCATGGTGGTATGTGAGGGTAGCATGGTGGTATGTGAGGGTAGCATGGTGGTATTATGTGAGGGTAGCATGACGGTATGTGAGGGTAGCATGATGAAATGTCTTTCTGACAAAGTTGCAAAGTTGGACTGAGGATCTACAAAGCAGAACATATTGGTCAGGGGACCCACATAATTGAATATAATAACGATTAACGCATAGATGGTCTTATGGACATTCAACTAGTAAATAAATAAATTAGAGAAATTATAGTCTATCAGTAAACAGTAATAACTATCAAAATTAATTTAGTAGTACTAAACAGCTATGGAAGCGTTCAGAAAGTGGGCAACTGACAATGGAATCAATTTCAGTTTATAATAGTACAAATGATACCCTACCATCAACTGATACTGATGCTTATAGATTCTATATATATTCACATCCAGACACAACTGATTAAATCAAGAAAGCAGCCCTGCTAGATAGATTCCACTAAAAAGAGACCTGTGGGTAATCAAGCAAGGGGCCATTCATAAAACTACGTCACAACTTGTACAATTACAATTAATTATTACAGCATTAATAATAATTTTGCACTCCCTCCACCACAAATGATCAGCCTCCTTATTGTGCGACGTAATTTATGAACGGCTCCCAAGGTAATCAAAATATTTGTGGTCATTAGATCATTATAAACAAATCCTCACCCCTTTCCCCTACAAACCTAAAGGGAAATAGGAAATGAAGAGTTTGGAGGGTGGTATGGTGATGATGGGAGGGGTGATGTTACATGTATGAGGGCTAAAGGGTAACACAACCCCTATTTGGTATCATGAGGGACAGTATATGTCACAATATGCAGCGGTTTGTACACTATTAATTTGCACCACACTGTGTTTACAGTAATGACAAAAACCATGCCATCTTAGTTATGTACCATACAACTTGACAATGTTACATTGGAAATGTAGCTTACAAGAGTTTTGAACCAATGGGTTGTTGTTGTTGTTGTTACAAGAGTTTTGAACCAATGGGTTGTTGTTGTTACTCACGCAAATGCAAGCACTACCTGCTGGGAGGTAAGGGGTCATTCCAAAAACAATTGTACCCCCTTAGTTTCAAATCTGCATACCTTTTCTCACAGTTGTTCTGCTCAATGAAATAGACAATTTCACAATACATGCTCTTGACTTTGCTTGTTTTGAATGACTATTGTTTGCACCTAACGAAGGGCATACTTGCTATTTTGACACAAAATGGAAGGTTTTATGGAGGACTTACCTTTCTATGTATGTATGTATGTCACAAGGGGCATGGTTATGCATTAATTAATCACAAGGTCAGTGTGTAGCAGAAAATCAGAAGAAAATTATGCCACCAATTTGTTTTCACAGATACTTGCCAACAGCCTTTTACATATTTGTTGATTATGATATGGTGGCTTGGGATTTTGATTTAAAGGCAGGTAGCCATTTTAAATCCCCTAAAATAGCCTGATCAGTTAATTGTCAGGCACTTGTCTTATCATAACACCCAGCCACAGCGTTTTTAATGAATATCATCTCCAAACCACATTCACATCACCCTGTACATAAATCTTGCTCTTAGAGCAGCACTGGCTTCCAGCATCTCCTTTCTGCTTAGTGAATATGTTTGACCAGTTGCAGTGGTTGCATTGACAGAGGTCAGAGAGGTCTACATCCAGGTGATCCTCCTGAGCCTCAGGGTACACAAAGGAGGATGCTGGGATGTAGGAACTTAACAGCGATGGCATGTTCAGTCGTATGTGCCCCAACAACACAACCAAGCCAGCATTCTCACAGTGACATATCCACTGATTGATGTAGCTTGAGAAGAGAGGACAGGTGCACTTCCTACTATCACCTTTTTCTCTTCTGGACACTGTCAAGTTCCTACATCCCAGCATCCTCCTTTGTGTACCCTGAGGCTCAGGAGGATCACCTGGATGTAGACCTCTCTGACCTCTGTCAATGCAACCACTGCAACTGGTCAAACATATTCACTAAGCAGAAAGGAGATGCAGGAAGCCAGTGCTGCTCTAAGAGCAAGATTTATGTAAACTGTACACAGGGTGATGTGAATGTGGTTTGGAGATGATATTCATGTGGCTGGGTGTTATGATAAGACAAGTGCTTGACAATTAACTGATCAGACTATTTTAGGGGATTTAAAATGGCTACCTGCCTTTAAATCAAAATCCCAAGCCACCATATCATAATCAACAAATATGTAAAAGGCTGTTGGCAAGTATCTATGAAAACAAATTGGTGGCATAATTTTCTTCGATTTTCTGCTACACACTGACCTTGTGATTAATTAATGCATAACCACACCCCTTGTGACATACATACATAGAAAGGTATGTCCTCCATAAAACCTTCCATTAAAATAGCAAGCATGCCCTTCGTTAGGTACAAACAGTAGACATTCAAAACAAGCAAAGTCGGGAAAAAATTTAATTATTCAAGAGCATGTATTGGACTAACCAAATATAATTGGGTATGCTGATGTATTGTGGAATTGTCTATTTCATTGGGCAGAACAACTGTGAGAAAAGGTATGCAGATTGGAACTAAGGGGGTACAATTGTTTTTTGGTATGACCCTGAGGCAATGGCTACCTGCTGGGAAGGGAGGCAAGGTGAGTGCTACCTCCTGGGAAGGGAGGCAAGGTGAGTGCTACCTGCTGAGGAGGGAGGCAAAGGCTACTGCTGGTAAGGGAGGCAAGGACTACCTGCTGGTAAGGAAGGCACAAGGACTACCTGGAGGCAAAGGCTACTTAAGGCTGTCGTTAGAGTCCTATGGTGATCACCTTAGCAACGCAGTGAAGGTGCAAATTAAGTGAGCCAATACCTGCTAAAACTACTCCCTTCTCATAACCTTCTAAGTGAGTTAAGACTACCACATGCTATAATCAGTACTGTGCATTCCAAGAAACTGGTTATCTAGATCATCATCCCACAAGCTAATGAAACCATTTTACATACTTTCATTGCAACAACAGTTGACCCCTCAAAATGTACCCCTGCACAAATGAGCATAGGTGTTTCAATACTCCAGTAAGCTACTTCACGAAGAAGGCAGACTGCTTTTATAACACACAGCAATTAAAACCTTCATCTGTAAGTGTTGTTGGTTTGTATCAGTTCAAAGCAACTTGCATGCATCTTGCAATAACTAACTGGGTAGTGTTCATAATCAGGATGGGAGGAGGATGGGCACCAAATATCCCACATGAAGATAATATATTCAAAGTGAGCTAAATATTTATAAACCAACTCCTGTGCCCCTCCTTCCCCCACACACATGCACACAGCAGATGGATGCCGTGAAGCTGCTGCTAGCTAATTCATAGGATGTCTTGAAACAGATGAGGTTAAACCCGCAAACCAACATGTGAAAAGCAACACTAGATGGCTTCAACCGCACCATACAAAATTTGAGGTGTTGAGAGTTGATCCATGTCAAATATGAAGTGCCATCCCTTCAAGGTGCAGAGGGAGACATGACAGGTGGGTGTGGTCAGGGTGAGGGAGGGTGCAGGAAGCTTTTACCCAGTTCCACGACATCTGGGGACTCCCAGATCCCTGCATCTGATGCCACATTAGATGTCATAAGACACACATATCTGTCAGCCAGCTACATACACTTTCTAGCAAGGTGTTAGTAGACCATAATAGGTGCTGGTGAGGTGCCAGAAGGGGCTGGTGAGGTGTTAATCATAGGTGCTGGTGAGGTGTCAGAAGGGGCTGGTGAGGTGTTAATCATAGGTGCTGGTGAGGTGTCAGAAGGCATTCCTAGGTGCTGGTGACACACACAGCTTAGATCATGATTGGGACCCACATATAACATCACATGTAGATGGGGTGAACTCAGGACATAAGCACTGTCCATGCTCTGCTCTTAAACGGCTTTCTTGAGACCTAAGTTTAAATGCGCACGTCAATCAAGTTCTGCCCATTGACTTAGTAGGGCGGTATGAGCTAACTCCAATGTCCCATTCCAGTGGTAAATGCCACACAACACGTATACAACATCACACCTGAACACACCTCACTTGCGTGTTTATTGCTATGGAAAATATTCACACACAAAAAGTTGCAGTATTGAAACATGAACCTAATGCAACTGACATTCTAACACTAGTTGCCAACCCATGCCAACAGGAGTCACTTTCCTGTCCTTTGAGGAATGAAATAATGCTCCCAGCAGAATATGGAGGGTGACCTACACCTTGTGCAGTCATGTGGAAGTGTATGGGTAAGCATGTAGATCATGTAGATGGTGTATGCAGGGTGCAGCTGCATGGAAGAGCACATGATCTGTGGAAAGGGTCTTCAGCAGTGCACCATCAGTGCCTGTACGTATAAGGTTGGCAAAGGACATCTAGGCACATTGTACACAGTCACTGGCAGACCTAACCCAGCACTAAAACACTGCAGTGGCAGCAACATTTGGAGCAGCTCATGCATCGACGTCTTGTGTGTACTGAAGGCATGGTGGAGTATGATGTAATGTTGGTAGTGTGCACACCTCGGCAGTCTTGTGTGTACTGAAGGCATGGTGGAGTATGATGTAATGTTGGTAGTGTGCACACCTCGGCAGTCTTGTGTGTACTGAAGGCATGGTGGAGTATGATGTAATGTTGGTAGTGTGCACACCTCGGCAGTCTTGTGTGTACTGAAGGCATGTGGAGTATGATGTAATGTTGGTAGTGTGCACAATGGATGCTGCACGAATATTGAAAATGACATCGGTATGCATTAATGCATGAGGCAGAGTAAATATGGCATTGGGAACATACTAAGTGCAACACCCAGCTGGGATTAAATACATACAACACCTGCTTTGGCCAAATTCCACCAATCGTCATATTCAACATCTTTTCATGTCAGTGTAAAGCTCTTGTTAGGTTTTTGTTTAAGCTATCGACATGTAAAATTATTTAAAACTGTCTTTAAGTTACTTAACACTGTCATTAACACTACCAGCTCTTCAGGGTCCGTTTTAACACCATAAAGCCTTCAATAATACCTTTGTCAACACCTAATTTCATCCTCACTAGGGTCATCATGAAGTACCCGCAAGAAGTACCCTCAGCATTCCTATGTAACCACCATAACTAGGATGCTCTATGATATCTGTGACAAACAAACACTTACAGGAAGTTTAGAGGATGGCTAAGTGTGACAGGAAAGAAAACAGAGTGATTTGTTGCACTTCAGTCTAACCTGATTCTCACAGGTGGTCATTTAAACACTTTCTCACCCTTTCAACCTTACCCCAATGCTGAATCCTCTAATCTTCCATGCACACATACTTGCATTATGATAAACATAATTTAAGACAAGTAGTGATATAATGTATATTAATCTGTGTAGACATTATGGCAATATACATCCACATGTTAAATATTCTCCAAGCCCCACCTGCACCCACTTTCCTCTCTACTAACTCACCTTCTTCCACTTGGCAATCAAATTCTTGTCAGCATACCCTTCATTAAGGCAGAATTCGTATAGCTCTGTGGGGATGATACACATGATGATCTTAAAACACCACACATTCATGCTAATCTAAACAAGCCACATGTCAACCCACCTCTGCTGACCCTAATGCTAATGAACCCACCTCTGCTGACCCTAACCCTAATGAACCCACCTCTGCTGATGGCCTTTCTTTTGTAAAACAGGTCGTAAACATAGCGAGATTTCTGATGATGAAGCCTGAAGTAGAAGACAACAGACATCATCAATACCTAGCAACTAGTCTATCTATACCCTAGTTACGTCTATCCCCCAAAGCAATAAATCATACCCTAACAACAAATCTAACTATTTCTTAATAGTAGTAAATCAATCCTCAAACAACAAATCTAAACTTGAAAATCAATACCTAATACCAAATGCATCCCTTCACAATGGTAAATTGACACCTGTCACTAAATGTAAATCAATACCTGTCTGTCACTCTATCCCTTCACAGATGTAAATCAATAGCCTAATAAAAAATCTATAATCCATAAAAATGGCAATGAAATGGAAAAAAAATAACTAGCCAAGTAATAACTAATACTGATGCTATCCTTTCATTTACGTTTAGAATATATTGCCATATGGATTACTACGCCCCCCCCATCTTGTCCTCCATGTGTTTTCCCCTTATATAAGCATCTTGTTACATCAGTGGGTAATGTTCCCATTGCCTTGTGCATAAATGGCTGTTAAAATTTTAGTCCTGAAGTAGTTTCATTGTCTAGCAACAACAACAACAAAAACAAAAACATGCCTTCTGCTCGGGCTGGTAAATAAAATAGTGGTACATAAGAAATACAACAATGGTGATGTCATTAGTGCTTTGTATGGACCCAGTGATGTAACGCTTGTGTTTGCAGTCTATAGTTGAGAACATCATACTTGGCCTAATAATTTTTTTCATATGTTTCAACTTCACTTGATTTTGTTTATCACTGGTGCAAAAGTAAAGAAATTACAAATGCAGAAATTTATTTTGAATGCTTGTAGCAAGTGAATCTGAAATGACCAAGTTATTAATTAACATCTACCATTAGTTAATAAATGATTTAGCCACCCCATTCTCAATCCACTTCTTCGTTAATTTTCTGCCGGAGGATCAAATGATTTAAGTATGCGACTAACACATCAATGTCTTAATTTTTTTAGTGTTACGCGTCCAACTTTCGATCAATCGCTACGGTTTAAAACACCAAAATGTACAATTTTTGTTACCTTTTTGTTCGTTGTTTCGTGCTCTCCAGCAAGTGCGGAATCGTTCCGAATTTTCAGTATCAAGCGAGCGATGCATTTTATATAGAATCAGCCTCCTTACGTACTTGTATCGTTCAATGCAACGTATAAAAACAGCTAAAAGTAGAAAGCAGCTTGGTAACGTTGCCATTTTGAGTTATTAGCAAATGAATATAATTATATTACTCGTAAACATTAATAACTATCGATGCTGAGGGCGGTTTTTGGACGATCGAAACGGTTCTTTTCAGAACATATCAGAGAAGCTTCAACTAGCAAGCAAAGCTCCAGGCGCGCTAGCGTGGAAGCTGTATCTGCGTGGGCAGAACTTAAAAATAAATAGGAATCTCCACGAGGAAATCGCACAACTGGAATTACTGAACACCAGCAGGTAGAGAAAAGAAGAGAGCAAGCTGACTATAAAAGATGCATCCGCAGAACAACTGGATGCCTTGTCTGAATTCACGCCTGATCCTACTGACTCCGATGCAAAGATCCTTGCTTTGCGTATGTATTACCTGGAGTTGAGCCATGCTCACTTTGCCCTGAGCTTGAATTGATGAGACACCATGGCTCAACTCCAGGTAATACATACGCAAAACAAGGATCTTTGCATTGGAGTCAGTAGGATCAGGCATGAATTCAGACAAGGCATCCAGTTGCTCCGCAGATGCATCTTTTATAGTCAGCTTGCTCTCTTCCTTCTTTTCTCTACCTGCTGGTGTTCAGTAATTCCAGTTGTGCGATTTCCTCATGGAGATTTCCTTTTTTGTTTTAAGTTCTGCCCACGCAGATACAGCTTCCACGCTAGCGCACCTGGAGCTTTGCTAGTTGAAGCTTCTCTGATATGTTCTGAAAAGAACTGTTTCGATCGTCCAAAAACCACCCTCAGCATCGATAGTTATTAATGTTTACAAGTAATATAATTATTTCATTTTCTAATAATTCAAAATGGCGACGTTACCAAGCTGCTTTCTACTTTTAGCTGTTTTTGTACGTTGCATTGAACGATACAAGTACGTAAGGAGGCTGATTCTATATAAAATGCATCGCTCGCTTGATACTGAAAATTCGGAGCAATTCCGCACTTGCTGGAGAGCAGAAATCGACGAACAAAAAAGGTAACAAAAATGGTACATTTTGGTGTTTTAAACTGTAACAATTGATCGAAAGTTGGACACGTAAGACTGAAAAGGTAAAGACAATGATGAAGTGTCTATAAACCTAATTTTGCTGGAAACCACCCAATTTTCAGGAAGAAAATCAACAAAGAAGTTAGTTGGGTAACTAATAAATAATTTCATTTTTCAAGTTCACATTGCTACGTGTATTTTGTATACAACTACATAATTTTTTGTCTTCAGCTTTTACAGTTGGTGATAAAGGTTCAATCAAAGAGGGTACATATGAAAAAAATTATTAGGTCAAGTATGATGTTCTCAACTGTAGACCAGGACATTCTAGACCCGGATGTCATTCTAGACCAGGACTTCATTTGGCAATTTTAACTCCAAAAGATGTGTTTAAAATGCCAATGACAGAGTGCCCACTAAGAAGACAGAGGTTCAGTAAAGCGGGAATGGAATTCACCTGACAACAAGGCACATGGGCTTTTGAGGAACCACTTGTCACTATTGTCAGTCTCAATTACTAAGAGAGTTTGTAAAAGCTTGATTTCACGATAAAATAATGCAGAAGACTCCAAATGACATATGCTTTCAAACTTCTAAACAACCCTCATTTGTAAAAAGTAATATGACTTGTGACACAGAATGATAATTAGATTGAAATATACAAATATACAACATCAATTCCCAAAAAACCGGGCAATACCGCTAAACTTCAATGTACTGCTCAGAAAGCTATCATTTTGTAATGTCTTCTCGAACTGGTACGAAAATAATACTTGTGTTGATACATGACTTGTGCACCTGAATTTCAATTTTGAAGTTTAAGAGATAAAGGAATGAGGAGGTACATGTCGTTTAAGTTATTACACACTAATTTCGTAAACAGCTAATATCAATATCCATCAGAGGTAAAATTATATCTCCATAATTACAGACAAATCATGGGTGTATATGAACAGAAACTGGGTAGGAATAGTTTCATACCATTAAAAAGATACGAATGGCCAAAGTTGCAGCACAAAACTCTTTTATTAACTGAGACGGACAATAGTGGTTTTTACTACAATCAAGCCAACAAAATCAAATTCAATAAAACTGTACTTCAACACAAAAAGTTGAAGTGTGCTGGGTTCCAGCAGTATCTTGTCACATTTCATTTGTAGGCCATGATCAGTTCACACAAATATAATCAACTAAATGAGAAGCAACTAGTTACCCTATGCTTTGGGAGACAACTAGTTACCCTATGCTTTGGGAGACAACTAGTTACCCTATGCTTTGGGAGACAACTAGTTACCCTATGCTTTGGGAGACAACTAGTTACCCTATGCTTTGGGAGACAACTAGTTACCCTATGCTTTGGGAGACAACTAGTTACCCTATGCTTTGGGAGACAACTAGTTACCCTATGCTTTGGGAGACAACTAGTTACCCTATGCTTTGGGAGACAACTAGTTACCCTATGCTTTGGGAGACAACTAGTTACCCTATGCCATTATCTGGTCCATTGCAAAATGAACATTCATCAAAAAACCCAGCTATTCCAGAACACTCCCCTCATCCAGCTATTCCAGAACACTCCCCTCACCCAGCTATTCCAGAACACTCCCCTCATCCAGCTATTCCAGAACACTCCCCTCATCCAGCTATTCCAGAACACTCCCCTCATCCAGCTATTCCAGAACACTCCCTAATCCAGCTATTCCAGAACACTCCCTCATCCAGCTATTCCAGAACACTCCCCTCATCCAGCTATTCCAAAACACTCCCCTCTTCCAGCTATTCCAGAACACTCCCCTCATCCAGCTATTCCAGAACACTCCCCTCATCCAGCTATTCCAGAACACTCCCCTCTTCCAGCTATTCCAGAACACTCTTCCAGCTATTCCAGAACACTCCCCTCATCCAGCTATTCCAGAACACTCCCCTCTTCCAGCTATTCCAGAACACTCCCCTCATCCAGCTATTCCAGAACACTCCCCTCTTCCAGCTATTCCAGAACACTCCCCTCTTCCAGCTATTCCAGAACACTCCCCTCTTCCAGCTATTCCAGAACACTCCCCTCATCCAGCTATTCCAGAACACTCCCCTCTTCCAGCTATTCCAGAACACTCCCCTCTTCCAGCTATTCCAGAACACTCCCCTCATCCAGCTATTCCAGAACACTCCCCTCTTCCAGCTATTCCAGAACACTCCCCTCTTCCAGCTATTCCAGAACACTCCCCTCACCCAGCTATTCCAGAACACTCCCCTCTTCCAGCTATTCCAGAACACTCCCCTCACCCAGCTATTCCAGAACACTCCCCTCATCCAGCTATTCCAGAACACTCCCCTCTTCCAGCTATTCCAGAACACTCCCCTCATCCAGCTATTCCAGAACACTCCCCTCTTCCAGCTATTCCAGAACACTCCCCTCATCCAGCTATTCCAGAACACTCCCCTCATCCAGCTATTCCAGAACACTCCCCTCATCCAGCTATTCCAGAACATTCCTCTCATCCAGCTATTCCAGAACACTCCCTCATCCAGCTATTCCAGAACACTCCCTCATCCAGCTATTCCAGAACACTCCCCTCATCCAGCTATTCCAGAACACCCCTCATCCAGCTATTCCAGAATACTCCCCTCATCCAGCTATTCCAGAACACTCCCCTCTTCCAGCTATTCCAGAACACTCCCCTCTTCCAGCTATTCCAGAACACTCCCCTCTTCCAGCTATTCCAGAACACTCCCCTCATCCAGCTATTCATTGAATACCTGCAGAACTTGATACCTTGATGTCATGAGCACAGGTTCATTATCGATGATCAATGTAACAATAAGAAAACATGTCGGGACATGTTTGCAGACATGTAACATTTATATCTTACAAAGTACAACCTTTTAACTATTTCATGCTGGAATACGCCTACAGGCATAAAATAAAATACATGGGTTCTGCCAGTATATGCCTTTAGGCATACTAGGGCAAAGAGGGTAAAAACTACAGGCATCTGGCTTCCAAAAGCTATAAAGGGTACCATCCGATAGGCTGTTGTCAATTAAATGCGAGTGTGTCACTCAATTAGTAGAAACAAAAACTAGTGAGTTCATATTAAACAACGAAGCTTTTGAAGCTGACAGATAAGACATCATGAAAATAGCCATCTCTTGGCAATACAAGTATAATACACAAGGGTCTCATTACTGCTAGAGAAGTATGACAATGAAGGAATGGCATTAACAGGTGAATTAATAGCAAACTTATTAAGGATTTAGTGAACTACAGGGTGTTCCACAATTTTGGCACACATGCAACTCCAATTTTAGTAAGTACCTGATATGTTGAACTTTTCAATTAATGCCCAATAAAATAATGAGAACAGAACTATATTTCCAATAGTTAATTTATACATATATTAAAGCTAATCAAGACACGGTTCCCCCGTACGAGTCCTAATCACACCATTTCATGATACCTAACTGGTAAATATTTCATTAAATCACAAAAATACTATAAGCAGTTTCATAATGTATAACTACAAAGGCAAATACACATAAAACATTTAGCAAAAAAAAAAAAAAAAAGTTAGACTGAGGGTATCTTACCCTCAACATAAGGTCATGTTCATACAATAGGGGTGGTGAAATGATGACCTACTGGTAAATAATTATATATACCCCTAGTTATTCCAGTTTGAATAATTGGACCATTATATCAAATGGTTTTCAACAACAGCAATAGAACTTCGACATGAACATTAATAAAGTTAAATAACCTAAATTGATTCTGAGTTATCAAGTGTTTGCCATATTTGTGAGACACGTATACAATCTAGAACGTCAAAGCCCAATTGTTAAACCCAACAAAATGACCAGGTTATTAAACCCAACAAAATGACCAGGTTATTAATGTAGTAGTCTGCAGGTCTTTGCTTTCTTTATAACTGTGACTGTTTAGCATGTAACAAAAATCTTAGAAGTATGACCAACGTTTTGACATATTGCGTGTGTAGTGTTAATAGGTAGGTGTGGTCATGTGAGTGGGTAGGTGTGGCCATGTGAGCCAGGCATGGTTGTGTGTGTGTGTGTGTGTGTACGTGTGTGGTCGTGTGACTTACTTGAAAATAGGCCACAATGCCTCCACTCTTCTCTTTCCCTCATGGGTCTCCGTTTCAGCTTTGTTTGTTTTGGGGGAAGAGAAAAAGATTCCGTAAGATCCATACGCCAATATCGAGCCACTTTGCTACGCAATGCATAAAACAACACCAGCCACCATGTATTTTCTTGTTGCATAGACTTCGGAGCGGAACAATCTCACCTATCTACTGAAGAAACCCTTGCAAAAGCCTTCACCTTCTCTCATTTTCTGGTCGAGCTCATCGAGAGTGGGCTCTATCAGTTCCCAACCCTCAGGAGGCTTCTTTTTGGACCGTCTCACTTTCGGCATTTACAACTGTGTGTCACGTGAGGTCTCGTGGCGACACTTTTTAAATTTTTAATAAACGCGCTTTTCGAAATGAAGTCTACCAAAATTGGTTAAAGTAGTGTGCCTTTTGTACACAAATCAAACCCTCAAAGTCCACCCAAACCGTAATGCTCGCTCGAATTTTGTCTAGAATGATTTGACGTTATGGATTATAGTAATTGTGAATCGAACATATGTGAACGTTTCCGCGAAAAGGGACCTAACGCATGTTTTTTCAAGATGTTGATATTCTAGAAGTCTGAAATGTCCTCTACACATTGCTTTTTACGCATTGTGAATCGGAGTATCCGTCATGGAGTTGTAAGGCTCTGAATTATGTAATTAGCTACGCATGCTTCTTTACATTTCTATTGCGCGTACTGATACATTCACGGCTGTTTGCGGCTGGAAACTAGGTTTATAATTAGAACATTACGGTACGCGACCAAATCAGCAATAGAAACCACCTCATTAAGAAAGGCATATGTTCCAACATTGTCGGTACCCTTAAATATGTACATAAATAATGTACAATCTTTTTTTAACAATTCTTACACTTTTCTTTATTCTAAACACTCGGTACGCACTCACCAAATAAAATGAACCAATACTGCGCAACTTGTTTATATACGGTCACATGGGAGCGAAAATGGAGGTTGTGTTACAAAACTCGTTCGAGCGGACTCCGGGAACGACCGATAAAGGTAGGCGTTCTATTCTTTCATCATCAGACCTGGAGCAACAAGAAACTCCAATCCTTAACCCTTAGCACATTTTCTATAGACAACCAAATACTTATGTTTTTTATATGAATAAATGACACGCGTTGCGGTTGGTTTATTATACATGCGTTTGTTAACACATATCAGGAATGGATTATCACATTACACAAGTGCAGCTACACTGCAGGGTGTGTGCCAGAAGGCTGTTAAAGGCCAAAAGCAAATGTCCATCAACTATATTTCTGTGCAAAGCACATGCTGCAAAATTGCTAAATGCTTTTGGTATTGATACCAACAACGATGACAACAGAGTTCATCCTGAACACTTCTGTCCATCCTGCAAACGTGCATTAGACAGGGTAATCAGTGCCATGCACAGGAAAATTCACTACAAATGTGGCACTGCCCCCTTTCAGTGGGAGATGCATTCAGACCGGGAATGCAAGGTAGGTGACTGCACATGTGCCCACATAAAATGAAATGTTGCTATTATACAGATGTGTGAGCACTTTCATGAAAGTGCAAAAGGCGCACTTGCAAAAGGAGCAGAAAAACAGCACAATGTCACTAAAGGGCGCTTACCAGGAATAACCCCAAACATGATCATTGGATCTGTCAATAAGAGTGCCCCTCCCCCTGTCATCTCATCTGAGCATTCTTATCCAAGACCTCCGTTAGCAAAGGATAATCTGTCTGTTCTGGACCAACTTGAGTGCCCAGTGTGTTTGGACATTCTAACACAGCCAATGGAACTTCCCTGTAAAGCAATGGCTTGCGCCCAGTGCATCATACATTGGGTAGCAACTACAGGCTCAGTACATTGTCCTTGCTGCTATTCATGCGAGCCAATGCACATTAAGCCAGCATCAAACCTGGTGCTCCTGATGCTGAAGGATGTCCTGGTCCACTGCACAATCTGTACAAGAGATATGAGGGCTGCTATGTATGAGCATCATGAGTGCACCCCATCACTTACACATGAGGAGCAACAATCAGCTGCTAAACTCATCAAAAGGATCAGTCCTGAAAAAGGTGTATTTCAACTTCCTACAGGGGGAACAGTTAAGCGTATTTAGTGTCAACATGCACTGTTACCATTGTTACATAATTTTATGTTCTCACTCATTATAGCCAATAACATTCATGCATGTAACCAATGCCCACAATCCAACCACTACCGTATGTACAAGGATACTCAAGTCAAGATGCTCTGAGTTGCAGGATATTCGAAGGATTGTCAGTGGTGGAGAGCCATCTGCTCTGCTTCAAAGTGAAGTGCTCTCTCTTAGCAATGAAGAACGGAAGTCTTTGCTAAAGGGGCAGGCATCTCTGATGAAATAAAGATTGGACCTGCAGAGGTATTAGCCATAAAAGTAGGGCTTGCTATTCCATGGAATAAGATACGACTGCTTAGAAGGTATGTAGAAGTCATTTACACTCACGCATCCCATGATATCCAACAATTTGATGTCATTTCAGGTGGCTAAAGGCATCTAATGTGTCCCTGGCATGTGAGGAGAGAATGCGTCATGTCTCAAAAAGGATAGTGGATGACAATATACAGGGTGAACTGGCACCATTTTCATTTACACTAACCTCTGGTGGAGAAGAACTGCGGGCTGCCCCACTTGTGTTCATACCAAATCTGATCCAGAAGGTCACTCAGCTCCTTGATGAGAACCACAGGTAACAGAAATTTAAACACAACATAATACATCATGTTGGACTGTTGCAGAACAAGCAGGTTGACCTGGCACAATGGTGTGATACCTGAAAATGAGGTGTGGTTAAAACTTGGAGGGGACAAAGGAGGAGGGACATTTAAAGCAAACTTTCAAATAGTGAACGTAGCTGCTCCAAACTCTGTTCAAAACACCTGTGTGTTTTGCTGCTTTGCAGCTGGTGACAGCTTCGCTAACCTACACATAGCACTCGATCGCTACAAGGAGCAGGTTAGACATTTACAAGCTATGAAATGGAGGTATGGTTATCTTCACAACTAGTGTATAAAATCAAATGAGATCACATGCAGGCAATACACACTAAAGGTGTTTTTAAGTGGTGACTACGAATTTCTGTCCAAATTCTATGGATTGTCAGGTGCAAGTGGTATGTAGCTTGCTAATCATTTTTTGTCCTTTTGTTATATTTATATCCTTAAACAGGAGCCCACCCATGCCCATTTTGTCTTATAGCCAATGCAGAGATGGCAACTCCTCTCATAGAGCGTGGCCATGCTCCTTCAAGAACGCTTGATGGCATTGAAGAGCAATACCTGTTTTACCTTGTATCGGGTTCTGTAAGGAAACAGGCACAGCACTTCTACAATTGCATTTTTGAACCCATATTTAACATTCCTCTTGAACAGGTAAGCAAAACTGGTTCATTGACATAGTGTTAATAATTCATTTAAAACTTAGGTCTGCCCACCTGGTCTACACATTACGCTAGGTATTTTCACAAAGATTTTTACATTGCTGGAGGAATTGTGCCATCAGTTGGATCTAGAATTAGCTTTCCACAACAGTGATGATGGACAATCAAGTTTTTGCATATACAGCCAAGAACTGCAAAAACTACAAATGTATACAGCTGAAATACTGGAAGCTAAACAGTCACAACAAAACTTGGAGCAAGCGGCAACATACATGGTGTTAGCCCTTGGGGAGTCACACCCCATTACTATGCAATTCATGCAGCAATCTGCAGAAAGGACAAAATCTGTTGAGCAGCTGGTATGTTAATGGAAATAAAAGAGTTTAATTATAACTTTCAACTTGTAGGAAGCAAAGATAGCTGCTAGTACTAGAGCTGTAAAGAAAGGATTCTTGTTCAATGAAGGTCCTTTTGTAAAGGAGCTAGATAAGGCCTTACAAGGATTTGGTGTCCATCGCCAGCAGTACTTTGGAGGTGCTTTCGTTGGTAACCATGTACATGCAGCACTTAAAGTAAGACAAAGTGTAATACTGTCAGTGTGACTGTACTACTCTCATGCTATATTTAGGTTTCTAACATAAACAAATGGTTAACTTCAATCCTTTGTGCTGCACGAGCAAACCTCCCTCACAAGGCAGAAATGGTGGAGAATGAGACAGTGAAGTTTCTCAACGTATTCACATTGTTTGCAAAGTGCCATGCAATATATGACAACAACTTCATTGATGAGACTAATGTTGAAAAACTAGGTACATGTATAACCTACATTCTTGTTTGTGTACATGACTTACATTGATCAACAGGACAATGCATCAAGGAATTCCTGAGCTACTTCCGTACTGCATTTCCGGGTGCAACAATCCCCATAAAAATGCACATGTTGGAGGACCACGCTACTGAGTGGGTCAGACTCACTCATGTTGGATTCGGGCTCCTTGGGGAGCAGGGGGCTGAATCCATCCATGCAAAGTTCAACTCCCTTGGAAGAGCATACACTGCAATCCCAGACAGGGTAGAAAGGCTGAAGTGTATCATGAAGGAACATTTAGTCAGCATAGCTCCTGACATGGTAGCAGCTATACCACCTCCCAAGAAGCGGAAGAAGTCACTTGATGATACCTAGACTACTAAAGCCATCGTTTGTACTAATCCACCATCATACGCGACCACATTATCTTGGATCAAAATGGCCGATTTGCCACAACTAAAAAACCACTTCAGAAAATGCGCTAAGCTTAGCTCTAGGCAAAAAATGGTAGAACAATCTGTCAACCTTACCACGAAAGGTTTATTTCTGCCATTCTACGTTCCAAAAACGTATACTAACGATTTGTTCTCGGTAGGTCCCCAATATCTCATCGAAGGTGGCTGCTTTCAAGTGGCAGCAGCCACGTAGTAACACACTAGGAGCACGTGATTTAAACTTTTGTATAAAGTTCAGAGGTGTCCAAAATCATATTAGAGCATTGATGTGTTTATTCCTTTTAAGTACTTCGTTGTACAGCGAATTCCATAGGTCATCGGTTGCCTGGATGTTGCCAAGGCCACTCACGCTCATTTCAAAATTTCTGGGCGTAGGCCTAATTTCCACGATTTCAATGAGAGCAAACAGCCGTGCATTAGGTCAATTTTCGCGGAAACGATCCCATATTGTATATTAATAGGTTAATTGGTTCCGAATCATAATATGCATAGCACAATAAACTGAACTTCAACACACAGCGACATGGCAACGCTATGAGCAAGTGTGGAGAAACCACTACCACTTCTTAATAACTAACTATTGTTGCCAGCAAAGATAATGTCCCACAATGCTCAGTTTAGTGTGAATGTCAGTAAGTGTTCTTTATACTAATAAGTATACAAAAATCACGCCACTTTTTATAAATTTCTAGAGTGATTTCTGGTTGCAGCCTTATTCTACCTAGATAAGCGAGTGGTCATAAAAATAATGTGATTTTCATTGCAGTACCAGTCATTGCAATGTCACATGCAACCCTTCATCCTACAGACACCTTACAAAGTGTCCTTAACTGCATCAGTAAAATAATTCAAAGTGTTGAAATGACTTTTCTTGTGATGTGTATGTGTGTGTGTCAAGTGTGCGAAACAAGGATGGCTTATTTGACACCAACATTTGCAGACATCTGTGCTCTGTAAGACTTGGGGCACTACAAACAGAGATGGCAGTAAGTGAGGCCAGCTGTGCATACTGCGAACACCCACCATGTTGGCATAATGACCCTTCTCTCCACACTGCAAGAAGCAGAAGCGTCAATAACTCAACGAGCAATCATCAACACACCTTGAAGCATGTGACTTGGTCCAGGGGTCTGCGCAGCTGAGCTGGAAACTTGGATGGGAGACTGGTGGGAGGTGGCTGTGGAGGTGGCATCCCGACAGAAGGAATGGGAGGAGGCAGACTCTGAAAACAACAATTGTAATGAAATATGCATACGCCAATACACTCCAACACACTGGCATATTCATAATGTTTGCTGCAACAGGAGTTTCAAATTTGGCACTGCAAATAAAAAGACAATGTATGTTTGTGGGTTCAAAAAGCTTCAATAAGCTCAACTCACTGAATAAATTTGCATTTGAGTCCATCAGGGCAGAACCCACACAGATAATTCTGACACAAAACACGACGAGTATGCCTATTTCGACAGTTTGGACCTGGGATAAAGACTGTTGAACCCGACACAGAAAAGTCAACGATCAGTGTGCCTACCATGTTTACAGAACCCTCTATCATACCAAGGGCACTCCCTGACTTTAAGTGATTCAGCATCAATGTGGAGATACTGGCAGTCTTTGTTGTTACACTCCCCAAACTTTTGGAAAAAGTAGCAGATGGGCATTTTGGTCATGTCGTATTCGTGCAAAAACTCGCAATCGTCTCCCTTTTTGCAAAGATGCCTCAGCCAGTGCTTACAAACGATTGTTCTCTCTCCGCGCACATGTCTGAAGGGACAGTTGGCACCTCTGGCACATGTGCCTTCTATAAAGAACTCGCACAAAGCTGCTTTATTCTCTGATGGATTCGTTACAGCAGTAACCAGTAAACACGAACAGACTTATCAGAGTCCAAACTTACTGTCCATGCCAGGGAACGGCATGGGCCGTGCTCCAAGTTGCTTTGCCAGAAAAGCTTCGATCTCAAATTCATAATCGTCCACGTTACCAACAAGGTCTTGCAGAGCCATTACAAGTACGATGTAATCATCTAATTCTAGTTAGTGCGCCAAGCGTTTAAACAGAAGATCACGTGGTATACACGGGGCTCCTCATTGCGATACCGTAGTACACCATGCCAAAGGGTAGACGTATTGAGCCAACTTTGAAACTATGTTCAGCTAACGTTTCATAAATGTCTCATTTTGCTCTGTTGTTCGCGAAGGTAAGCACAAAGGAAAGGTAAAGCATTACGTGACGTCAGAAGAGGTTGAGGAAGCGGAGCAGAAGAGGCAGCGGGAACTCGAATGGAAGGTACGTGAATAACACGTTGTACAGCGGAAACTATTAAAGTAATGTTTTCGGTTGTGAATAAAGTCTTCACATGGAGGACATTTTTGTGTGTTTTAGCAGGAAGCCGTTGCGAAATATTGCTAGACACACATTGCCTATGTCTCGATTACTGATTATGTCAGCATGTTATTCATTCATCAAGAGGAAGAAAGGTTTGCCTGACGATGAAGAGAAGGATAAAGAAGGCGACTCGAGTGGCGAGGAGGAAGACAAGAAGGGTGATGTAAAAGGGGCCCAAAGTAAGCCTCCTCGTGACATGCCACCAAGTGATGACTCGGAGGAGGAGGAGGTGAGTGTCTGATGTTGTGTTGGGGAACTTAATGGGTATGGGAAAGTAATTAATAGATGGTGTTTTAGGTTTTTGATATAAAGTATATGATACTATTACCTATGATCAAAAGGAATCTAAGAGTCTTGCTCGATGTATTGTGGTTGGAACCATTAATTGCATCTCAAAACATCCACTTGTTAGCTTCTACAGTATTGCTCACCCACAAGTGTACACTAGCACGTGAGTCCTACACGAGTAGCACAGCTGCAAATGTAAGTTGAATACACAAAACCTATGACCAAGCTAGTTGCTAGCTGTCGTGTATTCTGATAAAGAAGAATCAAAAGATTATCAGGCTTTCATGTCCTCAATGCTCAGCTTCACTTCCTCAAGGCTTATCTGCATGTCCTCAAGGCTTAGCTGCATGGTACTGCGTTGTGAGAGCAGAGACGTGGCTTCACCTCATAGAGCAGTGTGGTTACAATGTTGTGTATTGTTGTAACACATCAAACAATCCTTCAGTAGAATTTTTGTTTCCACACTGCAAAACCTGTAGGGATGATGAAACTGAGAAAGTTGCTGTTCAGGTCCAAATTAAACTGGGAAGGGTGTGTGGGTCATGATATTGGCATGCAGAAATGAAATCCCATTCTAATCGCATAATTATTTGGAAGGTCTCATCTCTAATGTCATTTTCCTTTCTTTAGGATGAAGAGGAAGAGGAGGAGGTGGTTCCAAAGGCAAAGGGTGTGGAGAGTTTGATAGAAGTGGAGAATCCCAATAGGTTACCACCCAAGATACAGAATGTAAAGAATGTGGATGTAGATGCGAAAGTCGAGTTATCTAGACGAGAGCGGTAAGTAGATTTGCCTCCAGTCATGGCAGCAGTAGTGATGGTAAACACCTCAGTGAAGAGTTGGAGCAGCAAAGGAAACAGGCGGCGTACAATAAACTACATGAGAAAGGTTTGACTGACGAAGCTAGGAGAGATCTGGCGCGTCTAGCCCTCATTAAACAACAGAGAGAAGAAGCAGCAGCCAAACGCAAGGAAGCAGAAAAAGGTTTGCAGTATTTGTTAAACAATCTCCATCTTGATTGTTGCGCTCCTCTCCTCTCACAGCTGGGGCAGGCGCCAAGCGTTGATGAACTCGTGATTGTTTTTACGCTATTTCATGTACATGTATAACACAGAAGTTTTGGTTATGCGCATGCGTGTATACTTTATTTCCCGCGGCAAAGATGGAGGTATGGATGTATTAGACCATCGAACGGAAACGGGTAAGTATTAGTGCGTTGTCGTAAGCAAGCGATGCCGTGAAGTTCCAATCCACAATAAAGTTACACCTTTTATGAATGGCAACGCTGCAAAAGGTGCGTATTACGACCTACTTTGGACATCCACACGAAGTTCATGAAGATGCGGACGTAACCAAGAATAGATGTGAGATAAATTTAGTTTATAAAAATGCCGCCAACTTGTGGAAATTGCAGGTGGTAAACGCCCTGATGAAGCTAGCGGAGTGACGCTCCCGAATAAAGAACTCGAGGTTGGCAAGTGTTCTCCCAGCTATTCCGGCGCCTTCGCCGATGAAGATGAAGCTCCGACGAGTGAACTGCTGCAGCAGTCGAACACGAAAGGGAAACAAGTTTTGAACCTTTTTGGTGGTTTGCTGGGTGTGGACGTGTGTAAGAGGAAAGGGAGTCGCTCGGAGGGACGTACCGTTTCAAAGGGTATTGTCGACTCGGGAGAGGCTCAAGACCATTGCAGACCAAGTCAGAAAGATGGACACCCTTCAGCTTTGCCGTCATGTTCTGTAGATAGTTGGTCGCAGCCCTCCACACAAGAGAGGGACCCATTAATCCACCAAGACCTTACTAGGGGTGTGTGCACAGATATCGTCATGCCCCTTGCAGACACACAAGCACACCTGGGTGCTGTGGCAGGCTGTACTAGCCATAGGCAGGCATTGTTGTCATTTGATAACAAGGGCAGGTTGGTGGTTGAGTCATCGCCATGGCAGCAGCAGTCCCCGATTCCTAACGGAGCTAGTGGTGGCACGCAGGGCCCAGGTAAAGGCCAGGGGGGTGGCCGGGACACTGCCAGCACCCAGCAGCAGGAGGAGGTGGAAGAGGATGAGGTGGTTGTGGAGATGGAAGAGGATGAGGTGGTTGGGTCAGCAGGCCAATGTCAGGGTCAAAAGAGGAGGAAGAAAGGTAGGAATGGGGAAGAGAACGGTGCAGTAATGGACAAAGAGCACAGGAAGGTTAGTAACAAGAACCTGCCAATTATTAAAGACCAACACCTTAGTGAAGTAAGAGAAGAACAGGTATGTAGAGAAGTTACACTCATGGGAGGTGAAGGACAAAAAAATGGCATGGTGGGCTCTCAAAGGAAACGGGCAAGAAAAGGGAAAGAAGTAGTGGATATAGCCTTAGGAGAAGGTAGTGGGGAGGAGGGAATGAAGGAGAGTGTCAGGTCAGGGGATGAGGCAATTGCGGATGAAGTGTCAACTATAGAGGGAAACAGAAAAGCGAAAATGAAGAGGAACGTCAACAGGAGTAGAAACGTGTTTGTAAATGAAGATATTGGAGAGCAGCTGACACACTGCAGTGCTTCAAATAGGAGTGACCAGACACTATCCAAAAGGAGGTTCCCCAAGGAACGTGGTGCATTAGCGGATCGAGATGTCAGCAGCAGATTGATGTTGTCGAGGAAGAAAAAACATGGCAACAGGGGGGTGGAGCAAGTTGACAGTGGGGTAAGGGAGGATGGAAGTAGTACTGAGCATCGGTACTCTAGGGAGAAGGGAAAACCAGACGTGGCTGTTGAAGAGGGAAAACCAGTCGTGGCTGTTGAAGAGGGCGCACATGTGAGTTGGAATGATGAGACTGCAGACAAGGCAAAGAGAAAGAGGAATAAGAAGATGGCCCAACCTGTCAATGACTTGCAGGTGGAAGCTCAAATTGGCACAATGGATGTGAGTGATGAGCACATGACTGACAAAACAAAGAAGCAGCTGAATGAGGACAGAGTCCCACAGTGGAATCCTCTCTCAGCTGGTGGCAGCGTGAAGAAAAAGGGCCATCATCGTGGCAATAGTGCAAGACATGAGTCAGACAGGGGCGATCACTATGGCAACAGAGTGAGATGTGAGTCAGACAAGGCAGAAGCATTCCTGGAGGTGACATCGTCATCAGATGAAGAGAGGGGTAGAGAGAAGACGGCTTCTGACGCCACACCTCTTTGCAGTTCTTGGGCAGATATCTTTAAGAAGCCGGTGGCCCTCGTTCGGAAAGATGCCAGAAGCAGTGAGATGCCCTCAAGAGGTGTGGGTACACCTCTTGATGCAGGCAGGAGTGGTATCATCAAGATGCACACCACACCTGTAGGCTTGCGAGGAGAAGAGAAGTCCCGTGCAGCCCATCAGGTGTCAGCTGCCTCTTCCCCAGCCCTTCTAATGCCATCTTTGTCCCCTGCACCATGTTGGATCAGGAGTCCTTACCAAGAGAGTCCATCCTCCCCAAGTCCACTCCACCCTCCTCCCTGTGGGAAATACACCGTCATGACAACACTGGACCACTCCCCCTTCAGTCATGTGGTTCATGTGCAACAGAGAAGCCCAGATGAGCCTTTCTGGCATTTGGAGCCTCCCCATTCAGTACCCATGTTATCCCATTGTCGCAACTCTGCTCCATTGGTTCCCAGAGGATCACTTCCTCGGACAGTAATTCCCTTGTGTAATCCAGTGCCCCCCAGTGTAAAGGTATGGCGTGTTAGGTGTGTTGTCTGTACATCCATGTATGGCATGTTAGGTGTGTTGTCTGTACATCCATGTATGGCGTGTTAGGTGTGTTGTCTGTACATCCATGTATGGCATGTTAGGTGTGTTGTCTGTACATCCATGTATGGCGTGTTAGGTGTGTTGTCTGTACATCCATGTATGGCATGTTAGGTGTGTTGTCTGTACATCCATGTATGGCATGTTAGGTGTGTTGTCAGTACATCCATGTATGACATGTTAGGTGTGTTGTCAGTACATCCATGGTTGCTTCTTTGCAGGTATGTGGTGCATTGGAACAACAGCGTCTGTTGTCAGAGATGGAGCGTTCAGACCCAACCTCTACCATCAGAGCACTCTTTGCACGCTACGCTGCACTTACACATACCATTGGAGAGGACAAAGCCAGCGTGGAGGTTTTAAGCACTCACACTGGCAAAGAAACGTCCACCAAGAAAAGGGGCCATGAGGAACTTGTGAGCCATAAGGGGCTTGTGGTGGCCATCAAGGTGCTCTACACCAGAAAGGGAAATGCATTACCTCGGAGAATAGTCGTTGATGGAAGTGCATATGGAGTGCGCCACAAGAAGTTGCTGCGACTGTCTAAAAGCCGTCGCAAGTGTGGTAGTGAGAGTGCTGCAGAGAGCCTTGTGGAGCTGCCATCCTCTTGTGATCTGACTCCACCCCCTCCTGGATTAGGGGGCTGTGAGTCATCATCATCCCTGTACACCTCTAGTGATCTGTGGAGTGAGCGCTACCAACCAGTGCAGACCTCACAGGTACTAGGCAACACTGCTCAGGTCCAAGAGCTATACCAGTGGATGTCCATGTGGAAAGAGAGGGCCACAGCACAGAGAGATAGTCTGGTTGCCGGGGGTGATGTGGCATCAACAAGGCCTCCTTGTTCTAAGCCGGTTTCAGCTGGTAGAGTGCACAGCGATAGTGATGATGACTTTGTGGTTCCGAGGTCAAGACGATCACAACGCTTCAAGACGTTGTGCAAGCTCAGACTCTGAGCTGGAGAATAAGGCTGAAGGCAGTGACCTGTGTCCTGTTGCATTGCTGTGTGGACCCCATGGCTCGGGGAAGACTGCATCTGTGCTGGCCTGTGCACAAGAGCTGGGCTTCAAGGTATGAGTGTGTGGGCTCCTGTGTATGTACCATCTCTCTGTGTATCTGCATGCCACCCTGCCTCTTCTATTCTATGCATTCCCTAACCTCTCTCCTTCCTCTCTCTCCTCCCTCTCTCTCCTCCCTCTCTCTCCTCCCTCTCTCTCCTCCCTCTCTCTCCTCCCTCTCTTTCCTCCCTCTCTCTCTCTCTCTCCTCCCTCTCTCCTCCCTCTCTTTCCTCCCTCTCTCTCCTCCCTCTCTTTCCTCCCTCTCTCTCCTCCCTCTCTTTCCTCCCTCTCTTCCTCCCTCTCTCTCCTCCCTCTCTCTCCTCCCTCTCTCTCCTCCCTCTCTCTCCTCCCTCTCTTTCCTCCCTCTCTCTCCTCCCTCTCTTTCCTCCCTCTCTCTCCTCCCTCTCTCTCCTCCCTCTCTTTCCTCCTCTTTCCTCCCTCTCTCTCCTCCCTCTCTCTTATCTTTCCCCCTCTCCCTTCTCTGCAGGTTTTCATCGTAGACTCCACTACTTTGCGCTCTCGTCAGAACATAGTGAGTGTGCTGAGAGAAGCCACACTGTCCCACCAGGTTACTAAGCAACTGTCCACCGCAACAGAGCAGCACAGTGCCCAGCCCACAGCCATCGTCACGGCAACTAAGCCATCCAGAACAGTTGCCAACAACCTCCTGTCATTTTTCAAGCCTCAGGAAGCCACCACCATCAGTACTGCCTCATGTGACAGTCGTACTAAGAGAGGCAAGCAGCATAAAGATGGCAGACATAGGAGAGGAGATAAAGACAAGTGTTCCTCAGAGGACAAGCCTCCTGTCCCATCCTCTGTTCAAGATACTAATTTGCCTCCTCCCCAGTCCTCTGAAGTTGCACTTGTGGTTGCCACGGTGATCATCTTGGAAGAGGTGTGGTCATCAATTCACCTTTGTTCCCAATATTATGTATTTATGCACACAGGTGGACATCTTGTTTGAAGATGAGAAGGGTTTCTGGGCTGCTATATATGAAATCATAGCTAGCACCAAGCGCCCAATTGTCATGACAAGCAACGGTAAATGTATTATGCATGTACCAGGCATGTACACATATATGATAGACACCCTGCAAGATTTTTGAAGCGTAAATAATAAAGGATGCAATTACAAATTTGTCAGCTGGTTGCAATCAAGACCCACGTATTCAAGTTTGTACCGCATAACTGCTGACCATGTAATGTGCTCCTTTCTTGTGCTTGGTCTGCGTACACGTATTTTAATACTTAAAACATGTGCCTTTGCTATTATTGGTCCCTTTTGTACCAACAGCTGATTTGTGTCTGGATTGTGAGCACATGAAGATCACATTCTACCCTCCATCCCCAGTAAGCCACACCCCTCCAGTTTGGCCTTGTGTTCAGTTCATTACCATGACCACAGGATGAACTGGCCAATCACATTGAAGCTCTGTGCCTTGCTCATGGCACAGTGCTAGGTCACGAGGAGGCGAAGCAGCTGGCTATCTATCTGGGCTGTGACACAAGGAAGGTGCTCAACACTCTGCAGTACTGGCTGGCAGCCCTGCCTCGTGAAGAGGAGGTGTCTCGAGCTGCTAAAGATGGTAGGTTGCTGGGTCAAACCATAACCCCGCTTACTTTCGCACTCAATGTGCCGACTGATGGGTTTTGGATGAGAGTTGGAGGTGGGAGCACATTAGAGAACAGGTTCAGTGTCTCGTGTCAAACAAATATACAGGACATGTTCCCTAATGTATAGCAACAAATAATAGGAGCATGTGCATTTGTCACTGGACACTGCCCTCTGTATTGTTCCTGTGCCATCAGGTCATGCTAAGGCTGTGCCATCAGGTCCTGCTGAGGCTGTGGCATGTGTGAGTGTTGAGCAGCTCCTTGGTCTGTCACATCAGCAGGCGTCTCTCTTAAAGCGCGCACTCTGTCCCTCCACACAGGTACCACTGGTGTTGTGTGTTTGCTGTGTAGTGATGCTCTTCCCCATCAGGTCGTGTCCAATCAAGTCACTTTGTCTCACGATGCAGCCTCAGTTTTGGGTGAGGCTCTTCTGTTGGTTCATGGCGGACAGTTGGGTGTAAATGTTTGCACGAATGGGGATGCTCAATGCAACTCTGACAAATCCAACACCTCAAGCAAAGTTGCCCGCCTTGCATTGGGAAATAGGATCAAAAGACACGCCCACCTTGCATCAGAAGGTGTGGCCAAAAGCTCCTCCCACCTTATGTCCTTCCCATGGAGGGTACAACAGAAGACCTTCAAGTGGCTCCCCCATCCCCCTGACCACCTTGATCTGCTGTCAGACTTTCTGAATATCATGTCTGATGTGGACGTGCTGGACCCCTGGGGGGCACCAGGAGGTGTGGCCAAGCCATGGTGGGTGACAGGGGTTGGTGATGCCAGGTGGCCACATGCCACACACACTGAGCAAAGTGTCAGCTCTGGTGTGTCTACCACAATGGAAGGATTGGTCCTTGCAGCTGTGGCCACTGCATCACATGACCTCCAATCCATGTCATGCTGTCATGATTATTATGGATTATTAAGATCTCCCGATTGTGAAAGGTTGGCCACTTGATCTGGCAGGGTGGCTCAACTTATCAGTTGTGCCTTTGTCCAGGCATTGCGAGGCTGTGCACACAGGACAGATGCTGTGTTGCGAAGTGTTCGATGCGCAGACTGAGATGTCACGCAGGGCCCTGGTGGTGGATTGTTTGCCAGGCCTGCACCTCTTGTGTCAGTCAGAGAACACAAGAGAGACAGCAAGCACCCAGAGGAGGTGAGCCATAACCATCCCTTTGCATGCATCCCTGTCATTTCCTCACCCTTAGGTTCAGACACTATCTGCAGTCAAGCACAGTTGATATAGAGCAC
>JABACO010000020.1:276129-312660 GCA_013339895.1 Ephydatia muelleri | reverse complement strand
GAGAACAGCACAAAGCAAATCATATCTTACATCAATGAGCATGTTCAGGATGAATTCTCTGTGGTAAGGTGCAAAATACTTACTGATTAGGAGATCATTACAAGCACAGGCAGCTTTAGACATTGTCATGAACAACCTTCACACATCATTTAACATTGTGAAACATGTTTCGCAATTGCTCAACTGTACCTATGTCCACCAGGTAAGGTCTGCTGAGATGGTTGCCCTTAGTCACCTTTGCTAATTTTTCTTTCTTTACTAGCGTTATACTTCAATGCAAGCAATACTGTGTAACCAAGCAATGTAAGTGTGCAGGCATCATTAACACTGTGTAACCAAGCAATGTAAGTGTGCAGGCATCATTAACACTGTGTAACCAAGCAATGTAAGTGTGCAGGCATCATTAACACTGTGTAACCAAGCAATGTAAGTGTGCAGGCATCATTAACACTGTGTAACCAAGCAATGTAAGTGTGCAGGCATCATTAACACTGTGTAACCAAGCAATGTAAGTGTGCAGGCATCATTAACACTGCTGCCTTGCAAGCCTGCATGTGCACACAGTGTCTTTTACCACACTCAGGATAACCTTTTGTCCTCATCTCCAGACCATTTAAATTTAAATTTAAAAACCCAGCCTGGAGATAAGGCTAGGATAACTAATACCCCACTAATAATTTAAAAGCTGATCTTCTTTAAACAGGACTGATGCCACTGGTTGGATTTTCTTTGATTACTATGGCAGCAGTGTGTGCAGTAACATTCTTCACATGTGGATCCATTGGGATTGTCTTAAGGAAATACAGGACCAACAGATTAATTAGATTTGGGTCATCTTTGCTTGCTGCTTCTTATCAAGCGCTTGATACCCAGCCATCGAAATCATTTGAACATTCAGCCAAGAACAAGATGAAGGACTTGTAGGGAGCTCCCACTCATACTCATTTGATTTTGTGTTTCCTGAAATGTTCAAGTGCATGTCAGCACTCTGCAGTCAAGTTTATTTGTCAAACTGTACTTGAAGCATATAGCAGCTATATTTCTCAAAGTGCTTGTAACCAGTTCAACTAGTTTTGCAACTGTCTACTTCTCATTGGCAGTCTGCTTTTTATATGCATGTTTATTTAAAGTTAGGGCTATTTTGCTAGTGCTAATTATAATGGCAATTATCATGACACACCTTCAACTGTCGAATGTTATGCATCAATCAGCTGTATGTACAAAAATACAAGGAACGTTCTATACGAAAATGGGTCTTGTGGATCTTATTTTATTTAAATCGATATATCTTCCGAAATATTAACGCTATCGGGTTCCTATTTTTATCACAACATACCACACCATTACTATATGTGAAAATCCATTTTGGTGTCTTACACATGCGGGGTACCGACGTTACAAGGTCCGATACCCCGTAGGGTTCAAAACGGCCACATCTTCCGGTAGGAGCGTCCAAATCGGTTCAAAATAGGTACCCATGTAGAAGGGTCCTACCGCTATTGATTGTTCTGTTCGTTAATTTTTGCTTTATCCGTTATGGAGATACAAGTGTGCAAGTAATTGCATATTTCCCGGGCGTTTACGCGCCATTAACGTATTACGAAGCCAGTCGTAATACGTTAATGGCGCGTAACGCCCGGCAATTACTTTGCACACTTGTATCTCCATAACGGATAAAGCAAAAATTAACGAACAGAACAAATCAATAGCGGTAGGACCCTTCTACATGGGTACCTATTTTGAACCGATTTGGACGCTCCTACCTGAAGATGTGGCCGTTTTGAACCCTACGGGGTATCGGACCTTGTAACGTCGGTACCCCGCATGTGTATGACACCAAAATGGATTTTCACATATAGTAATGGTGTGGTATGTTGTGTTAAAAATAGGAACCCGATAGCGTTAATATTTCGTTTTAAATTTTATGTTATAAAATCAAATCCACAAGACCCATTTTCGTATAGAACGTTCATGTCGTACCAATGACGTAACACCTGTAATGGTGGTGAATAAGATATGGCTGCTGTGTCCACTTGTGGCGCTTCTCGCAAAATGCTTAGCCGTGAGAGTGGACACCATGTTAGTAACGCGCTTATTCCCAGAGGGTAAGTGTCGACCATTATAAACGGAACCTAATTGAGGCGCGCCTATTTTTCTAGTTTCCTCACAGTTTTTTGATGTCTCTCTTCGCGTGCGATTAAATGGAGCCGGTTTTCACAGGACCCTTTCAGTTACAGCTATTAAGAGCGATAGAAACGCCACCCTACCAAGTTTTGTACCAATTCGATTTTTATTACATATTACAAGAGATGTATACGTGGACGTGGACCAGGTAATGACCTCATTGTCTGTCTCTGACCCTTTAAATAAAAAACTTTTCACACAGCTGAATGCTTTGGAAGAGCGTGGAGGGCCTCAGGTAATTTGAACGCGCGATCGGCATGTGGGGGGGCGGGGCGAATATGCTGGTGATGTAAATCCAACCGCACTCCGACGTTTGTCTGGGTACGAGACTATTTGTGAAGGTAATATTTCCTTGTGCATAGCGTTGTCAGGTTTGCTAATTTACGCAGCCAAGCTTTCTGTACTAACCTATGATGGAGGGAACTAAATGATCTAGCATCCGACCCCATCAGCTGATCCAGCAAATGTCTCTAACCTTCTGCTCCAGATGACTGTGTCTGCTCACATGGACACTGAGCAAGCTGCCATCCATTCTTCAGACCACTGGCTGCTGTTATCAGGTGTAATGGACACACCTCTGTCACTACCATTCCACCTGCGCTACCAATCTCCTTCCACCCTAGCATACAAGACCATCACTCTGCCCTTCCCACAGCTATTTGTGCAGTGCAGCAATATTACAGGTGAGATGAATGCTTTGCATTGGGTGGGTGGGTGGGGGGGAATGTTCTATTACTTTTATAATCTTTCAATTGTAGCTAATGACCTATGGCCTCCTTCCTGTAATGACGATCAATTGTGTGATGAAACGTGGTGCTCTTGGGTTCAGGTTCCAGTAAGGCCCGATGTCCTACTGTTGGATGTCCCCTGTGGGCTCCCTCACCACACCCCTGTGGTTGCTTCCATCACCATTATCATCACACTGCTAGGCTCCATACATATCATAGGGATGATTAGATATGTGTACACCTGCCATTGTGTGTGATGGCTGTGTCTAAGGCAACATCACATAGCCATGTCATGTTGTGTGATTCATGTTCCTACAGACATCCTGTTACTTGTGGAGTCGAATGGATATGTGGTGTAGGCATGTATGAAGAACAAACACACTTGAATAACATGCACTAGAATACAAGAGCACACACAGAAACAAAGTAACAATGATTCAGTCCATCATTCCATACCAGGAAGATCGAGTCCCTTCACAGCACTAAGAATTCTCTTTTTCCTTTGTTGTACAGAGTCATTTTCATTGAGTGTACTTATAGCGTCATTGATGGCAAGAATCCACTCTTTTTGCTCATCCTCTGATGGTGCCTGAAGTCTGTACGAGTCATGGTTGCCTAGAAATATGTACATGTGAAATTAAGTCAAAACCCTCTGAACACATGATTATGTACAGCAAGCCCAGGTGGTTGTCCCGCTAGTGAGTGCAGAAGTTCAATTGGGGAATAAATCTAGATGACCCAAAAGGAAACCATTGGAGAAACTAATTCTAACTCCTCATGTAGCCCTGTAACACCAGCCCTGTAACACCAGTCCTGTAACACCAGCCCTGTAACACCAGCCCTGTAACACCAGCCAATTACAATAACTGACATCCAATCATGCCCCATTAGGTTACAGGGGCAGCCATAGGTGCTACTTACTATTCACAGGTTTAATTGCATTCTGTTGTATTACACCCAATGACTAAATGGGAAAGGGTTACACCCAATGACTACACCCAATGACTAAATGGGAAAGGGTTACACCCAATGAATGACTACACCCAATGACTAAATGGGAAAGGGTTACACCCAATGACTAAACCCAATGACTAAATGGGAAAGGGTTACACCCAATGAATGACTACACCCAATGACTAAATGGGAAAAGGAACTACTGGAGGCCAAGCTGCCACCCTCAATCTCTCCCCACCTCACTCCCTACCCCTGCTAAGTCTGTATTTGAAGTGCTCACTTTCATCTGTACAACAGGATCCATACAAGCCATTTCCTCCTACCCTCCCCATTAAATATTTTACGCAAGTCTCATTGTAAAAGAGCATTACAAAAATCTCCACACAAATGGTATTCTTTTATGTGGGGGGGGAGGAGCCATACACAATGCCCTCCTCACCTGGAACAGCTCGTTTATCAGAATCCTTCTTCCAAGCTTTGATCACACCTGTCTCAGAGTAAATCTCAAAGCAGTTCTAAACAAGGGTGACAAGCACACATGCACAGTCAAGGAATACGCAGAATGTGAGGTCTATATGCTAGATTAGGTGGTGTGCATGGGGTTAAGCATGGTGGTGTGTGTGGGGTTAAGCAAGGTGGTGTGTATGGGTTAAGCAAAATGGTGTGTATGGGGTTAAGTAAGGTGGTGTTTTGTGTGTATGGGGTTAAACAGTCTCACTGGGGGTGCTTTAGGATCCTCCACTGGGCGCACTTTGAGGTCTAATTGCAATGGAATAGTTCCAATCAGCTCTTCATCCTAAAACCAACCATTTACAGAAGATAAGTACAGCAATGCAGAAGTATGTGCAGATATCCAATACCCCTGACTGTTTGAAGTAATACAACATGCCTTCCTTCAGAATGAACCATCGTTTGTGCCTGGACTTGTACTTTCCACCTTGATGGCACAAACTATTACCACATTTCACATACAACAAACTGAACCAACCTTCTTTTGTCAACCATCCTGTCTTCTCAGGGTTATCGAACGTCTCTGCAAATTCATTAACCCCGTTACCACCAGGGATCTTAAAAGCCTCCTTCTTTACATCCTCATAGATGTCCTACACACACACACACACACACACACACACACACACACACACACACACACACACACACACACACAAAACCATCACCATTAGAATTCAAATTATTGAGATAATGGTTACAGGGTTAAGTTTCAGTTTCAACATGTGCATTATTCTAAAATATTCAACCAATGACCATATTCTCTTCGCCTAAACATAACAATTCTTGGACAGTTATTGAAAACTGAAGAGGCATGCATTGTCTCATTCAACAAGACCATGCTCTTTAAATAGAACTCAGCTTACTGTCAGTAGATCAGGAGGAAGGTCTTTCCCGCCATCAATCCCTCTGTTCATAGAAATAAACTTTTCAATGGTTAGCTTGTCTTTCACGCTTGGGTTATGAAGGCTGGTATTGAGCATGATGGTGGAGTAAGCCAGAATATAGCACGTATCTAACAACAGCCGTACGAGAGGAAATGTGAAAGTAGGACACCTCATTAACAATTGAAGCACTATACCATAGATATATATGTATCTTTGACCCACCCTTATCCATGACCTGTTACAAATGATGGACTGACCTGTGTTCACAAGAGTACCAGAAGGATTGCATTCCACGTATCTGTTCGCAAAGAACTGCATCATACGATCAATCTTCTGTGCCTCCCCAGGCAAATGAAAGCTTGCCAAAAACACTCTGTACAGAGGAACATTTCTATCATACACACAGATCAAATGAGATGGAGGGGGCACAAATTAGAGTGTCATACGTTACCTCCCAAGGATCGGTTTCCATAGCTACATGGACAATTGCCCTCAATGGCCTGAATGCTTGCATGAACCAAAGTAATTAAGCAACCATTGTTTGAACTAGTGAGTGCCACTTGGATGACTTTAAGAACACTAGCAATCCTCAAACTAAGGCATTGTGATGTCCACAGCTATCAACATGCTATGTGTTTTACAAAGTGCCAAACACAATACTACGTGCATCACACACACCATATGCGTGAAACAGGTTGACATAACACACCTCAGAGCTCCAACGATGTTTTTGCCTGTGAAGTCCTGCAAGCCAATAAACTTCTTCAGCACATCAATATTAAATTCCTTCCTAGGAAAGAAATGTAAGCGTTGAAATGGAAAGGAGATTAAGAGAAGGTACATGGCAGAGCATATAGGATAGGCAAGTGAGACTCCACACAAGCACACATGGATCCTAACATGCACAATAAGGAGTGAGTAATAGGTAGTCCCCAGTCCAAGTGTCCCATCATGACACCCTTCCCCTAGGTAGTCCCCAGTCCAAGTGTCCCATCATGACTTACCCTTCCCCTAGGTAGTCCCCAGTCCAAGTGTCCCATCATGACTTACCCTTCCCCTAGGTAGTCCCCAATGGCCCTTTTGTTCAAGAATTCTCCTTTCAACAGATATTTCGCCACGTCCTCAGCTGACTGGCCGATTTTTCCTTGTTGTTGCAGAAATTTGATACCCTGGTACATCAATAATCAAAAGAAAAGACTAGACACGCCCTCGCCGGTTTATATAATCACACACCTATTATATAAATGCCCACTGTCGCTATAAAAGCAAGACGATACCATCTCGTTACACACACCTCTTTCGGATTGTCGTTGAACTTGTTACGCCCTGTTCTGTGTACACGCTGATTCTCTTTCTCTGCTCTCATATCCCTGTGCGCAGGAAGGGAGCGCCACACATGGCACAAGGCCACACCAGTGACATACAAATACGACAATGGAGCGATGATACTTACTCATCGTTAGATTCGTCCAGGGCCGCCAGTTCATTATCAACATCGATAATCTGGCGACGGAGTTCCTACATAAGGGTTACTCATCAGACCTTTATCTTGACGGACGCACCCATACCTGAATTTCCAACCATAATCTTTCTTTCTCTTCCCTAATCTCTTTTAGCAACTTTTCTTCCTCTTCAGAGCGACTCACTCGCTCTGGGTATCCAGCATCTGTATTAGTCATGTTCCTCCGAAAAGAAAAAGTTTTTACGTATAATTAGAATGAATCTACACAAATTAATATAATTGTTTATAATTATTAATACATGTGTTTGGAAATGAATACAATCAGATACGAACAAGTATAAAATACATGCAATGAATGGGCTGTGATTTGCTGCAGTGACATCAGCTGTGAAACTTTGGCTATTAAATAAAAAAAGAGATGATTTCATGTTAACAACAGCCGTGTCCAACCTGTATGATGTAGAAGGAACATGTAAGGTCTTCCGAGACCTTTAGCACACCACCTGCATTGTCAAACTCCCCACAGTAGTTCGGAGCACTAAACAGTGTCACTAGCTATATTTGATAAGTGAAAAACTGACAAGTGATAAGAATATGTTTATACCTGCCTTCTCTGAAAAAATTCGTAGCCATCTTCAACAACCTAACAGCATTGTCACAGTACAGCTATAGGCCAAAGGTCACCTCACAGCTCACCTGATGAGCTCTACACACGAGGCTCAGCTTGTGCACCTCAAGAAAGTCCTGCACAACATCTCTACCAAATGTGTAGGAGATCCCTCTATCACTCTCCCCCCATCCCACAATATCCTGATAGAATCAAGTGAGGGCAAATAGTAATGAGGAGGTCAAATGAGAAGATTAAATGAGGAGATTAGGTGAGGAGATTAGATGAGGGCAGAGAGGTCCATCAGGATTGTGGCAGGAGGAAATAAAATAAGAAACTTTTCTGCTGACCTGATCAGGGTCTGACCACAGTAGATCACACACCAGTCCTCCATCAGGCACATCTAAAGGCCTCTCTATCTCCTTGAGCTATATGGTGTAGCTGCTTGAAAGGAAATGCCATCTGCTCTATACCAAACCTTGCTGAGGTCCTTGAGGTCTGGAGATAGCCCACCATGCATGCACAGGATTGTACCTTCAACCAAGGCTGCTACAAGAGTGTTGATTGAGCCCCAGCACACACACACACACACACACACACACACACACACACACACACACACATACACACACACACACACATACACACACACACAAAACATGTAGCTAAATAATACATTTCCATGTTGGACAACATACTGATGGGTAAACAGTTAAAACAGTCAGTAAATGTCTTCCAAAGTTTGATGCTGTACCTCCTCTTGCACTCATCATAGAAACCATATATCCTGTAGTACAGTACAAACCAAATTACAGCAGACACCGTAATCTCGTCTTACACTGTAATTACCGATTGATGCTAGCACACTCATGGTTGCCTCGAAGGAGAAACATATTCTGGGGATACTTGATCTTGTATGCTAGTATAAGACACACCGTTTCCAATGATTGTTTACCTCTGTGGGAACAAGGACTAACATTTCTTTTTCAACATGACCTGGGTAGTAACAAACCTGTCCACATAATCGCCAAGGAACAAGAAGTTGGCATTAGGCGGGTACCCCATTTGGTCAAAATGCCTCAACAGGTCATCGTACTGACCATGGATGTCTCCAAGAACGACAACGGGTGCACTTAGCTCGAGCATCACGGGTTGAGATAGAAACAGCTCACGTGCTGCAGCACACAGCAGCCTTATTTGATTCTCAGGAATGTGGATCTACGTACAAGTTTACTACGCATTAGTAGTTCTGCCATTCTTACCGGCTTTCCAGGGTTTTCTTTATACGATAAAAGGATTGAGATGATATGATCCACATCCACGGAGGCCATGTTTCATATTTTTTCCGACGATGGTTGTCATAGCGCCCAACTTTTTTAACCCCTTAATATTCAAGGTTTGCTCTGAGATGTCGGCGGTACGAGCAAGTTGGAACTGGTTAAAGACAGCGTGGGCCACTCAGCCTGTCCTTGTCGTCGCCTGTGCAATGGGTATGCTTGGTAAGCTGAACGCTGGCTGTGTACATCAAATGTTCCGTTTGATTGTTTTCTTGGCCGCACCCGTTCACGTCAAAGGCCCCATTCTGGTGTTGGTAGGCCCGGGAACACGCAAAGGAGAGGCGGAGAGGTTGAACTGGCCAACGCATTACAGGAGTAAGCCCTACGGCGAAGCGTACTGTGTGATGTAGTCCCTTACTTTTGGTCAAATTGTAGAGATCGAGACTGGTCGGCCCAACTAAAACATTAACTGATACATCGTTATTCAGTGGTTTGTACATCGTGTGAGAGCCATACATTCAAACTTTGTATTTGTCCGTTTGTCACATGAATTTGCTAACTAAAATGGATGTAGTCTTCTCCTTCTTTTAGCTTAAGTGAGGCCAAATTTTTTTCAAATTCTCCACCAGTGAAATCCTTCATTTAAGGGTTAGAGTGTTATCTGTATGTCCTGTCATATGCACAATAATACATACCCACTTCACACACAAGACGAAAGGTGGTTTTGCCTCGGCAAAGTGTACAATTGGTATCTTGGGTTTAGGGTGCTCCTGCAGTGGTAAGAGAAGAGACACTAACACCTTTCAATACTCACACCCATGTCTGAATTACCAAACTTTCTTCATAAGTATAGTACTTCTGGCTAACTTTCTTACTGTCCACATCACAGAATGCCACAACCTGCAAATACAAGGAGATGATAATGTTTAAACTGCTTGCAAAAAAACAAAAAAAAAAAAAAAAAACAATATTACCTTGGCTTGATATTCAGGTTTTAGTGATCTGAACAGCCTTCTCCCTTGTTTGCCAGCATTCCATATAGTGAACACCTCCCACTTGGAAAGGATGTACTTCTGGATGGCAGCAACACGAAGGTCCCAGATGGTCCATCTTGGGGAGAGTGGGCAGGTTTAAACTTTAGTACTTCACTGAAAACATCTCTGACCTGTCAACACCAAAGCTAACAGCATCCTTGTGATATCTGTATGTCAAAAGGGGCTCATCTATTCTCAGTAACTTCCCACCAAGAGATAAGTGTCTATAAAAGAATATCAGGTCTTCAGGGTTCCCCTTTGGGTGGGGGAGGAATGTGCAGTACCCTTGGTCACCTAGCACCCTTTGAGCTAACCTTTTCCAGTTTGCTGTAAAGTTCATTGTACCCCAATTCAAACACTTCCCTCGCACAAAACCATGTGGGTTGGATAATGGTAGGACCAAATGCTGTGAATGCCTGGATGGATGACTGAGGGAATACCATGTGTTCACACATACACAGTGCATTTTTAACCTGGGTATATAGTTGCTCCTGTGAAAGAGTGTTAGACCAACGTGTGTATCTGTCCGTAGAATCTTCAGGTTGTCTGGTGAAGCCGCTTCCTATAAGCTGGAATCACCCATTCCAAGCACAGCCAACGTCCACACAAAGCTTACTGTGTCTGGATGACGGCTTGCTTCTACAAACTGCTTCTCAATGCGTCGTGGATGCATTACGTCATCCTAAGGACCAACGATAATAGCTAATTTATTACAAGGACGCTAGAATAGTGATGTACATCGCTCTCGTATATTCCCGCTCACAGCATCGAGAACACAAATAAAGTGTCCGTGGCTTTGTCTAACTGCCTGTGTGCGACCGTATCCGGCTTTATAGGGAATAGCAAGTGCACAATTAAACCAACAACTTACGGCCCTTTGGAGAGGCGTCATTATGTCCACTGCAAATGACGTGGATACCTCGTGCCTCCAACCTTGGAATATATGCCGTGATGAGCTCCATTGAAGTATCCTATAATCGTCCATATAAGGTCGTACGGGGATGCCTGCACACGACTCACAGTTGATCCATCATTGTAGATGGACAGCTCTAGTGTACCGGCGAATGTTTGTGCCAATATCGATTGGAGAGTGTCATCCAGCCAACGTGAAGCGTTGTACATTGTCATGACTACCGACTTCGGAACACATAAGCACACAAGCATACTCCTGTAAGTATACACAAGCAGCCACACGGTCTAACTTACAACATCGAACACAGCCATATCCAGTGCACGTACAAGGGCATTAATTGGAGTCCGCGCACAAGTTGCGCTTAACAATAACAGCAATATGTACAAATTTGTTGCATTACCGGCTGGAGCCCCTGAGCTGGTACGTAGCAGCCAGAAGGACCGCTTCTATGCACATTATCTGAATGGTCTGCTCTCAGACACTGCTCGACAGCTCTTGCCTCTCCGCCACTGGATCCAGTATCAGAGAGAATTCCAGCTACTAGCTGAGCTAGCATACTACGGGCTAACTACTGTGCATGGAAACCAAACCCTTGGCGAGGAATACTGCAACATTGTACAAGTAGCATCCAGTGCGGCTCCAACTATCGCTAGAAGAACGGGCGCGGTTCTGGTTCAGGCATTAGCACCCTATGTATTCGAGAAGCTATTGGAACATATCCACTGGAAACTGACCAATCGTGCATTCTCTCAACGTTTGAGCGACGAGGCGTATGAACGCTTAACGAAAGTAGTTGAATTCTGTGAGGAGACAGTCTCAACACTAAGGAAGCTGCATTTGGCGATATTCTACTTACAAGGCACATTTCACCAGTTTGGTAAGCGGTTGACGAGCATTCGATACATTTTGTTGCGATACAGTGGAGATGGCACAGAACCTTCATCGATGAATGTATACAAAACATTAGGATGGTTAGTACTACTCCAAATCGTTGTGGGACTGGGCAAGCAGTTATGGAAGAAAGGATTCCAACGTTCACAGACCCGTGGGCATATTCAGGATGATTGTAGATTGCTGTTTGCTCGCAGAGATCGTGCACACACTGACATTAAATGTCCCCTTTGTTTAGAACACTGCACTTCTCCTACAACCACATTGTGTGGTCACATATTCTGTTGGCAGTGTGTGGCAGAATGGACCTCTGAAAAGATGGAGTGTCCGTTGTGTCGAAGGGCAACACTGCCCCAAGAACTGGTTTCATTGCAGCATTTTGCAAATCAGTAATGTAATAGCACAAACCAATTTCATTTTGTGGTATGCTGTCATTAAATTTGCAATGAAGGCCAATTGAAAACTATCATCAGTGGTTAGAAAGCATATGTTGTGTACTGCAACAAAGCCATGTGGGATTTTAGTACACTGTTATTTTAATTTTAAGGGGACTTGCTAAAAATTACTTCCCATGTAACTGTTAACGTGTATAAATATTGACACCTATATGAACGTTAACTAAATGCAGCAAAAAGCTATTTTTAATGGCAGTGCTATGTTTCGTTTTAACACATGCGCATCTAGCTTAGTAATCTGTCATCCTGGCTTAGTAATCTGTCATCCTGGCTTAAGATTCACACCTAAGCTATTAGTTGAGGTGATGGCATATGGGGTCAGAGGATATTTCAGAGAGGTGTGTATGCACTTATATTTTTAATGCACTTATATTTTAATGCACATTTATTTGCACAACAATCACATATAGTGTAATTTACGATTCATCAGTATGTGGAATTATTCAAGAGTTGCTGGGAGATTCTTTATGAGCAACACTTGTCAGTTTCAAGCAAATCTTGGAGATAACTGATAGCATAGTCCACCTCATTCTCGGCACAGCACAGCACAAGGCCTGGTCGTGGACCTCCATGGAGCCTTGCTGATATCAGATACACATCACCAAGGTTCAAGGTGTAGGCTGTGTGCACTTCGACTAGACCCTCAGATGGCAGCTTTCCCTCTACATCCACAAGGTAGTGTGATGCACTGTGTGGTGTGTGAGGCAGGCATTGATCACCAGGGAGCTTCAAAGACTTGGGAATATACATTCCATCGTTTTTTATCACTCTAATAATCCGCATGGAATGAGTGAATTGTCCGTCCTCCGAAGTAGACAGAGCTACCTCGCCTGTGAACACTGAAAGCAAACGCGATGATACGTACAAAAACAAAACAGCATTGGAATCCGCCCCTTTGTGGTATCTTAAGGTCGGCATACACGGGGCGACTTCCTGCCGACTTGTCGCATGCAACTCGAATGAATATGGGTAAAAGTTCCGTAATTGTTTAGTTTACTGATGGTTTGCGGAACATTTGTCCATATTCATTTGAGTTGCATGCGACAAATCGGCAGGAAGTCGCCCCGTGTATGCCGGCCTTAAAGCCTCAAAGGAAGCCACACTTGTGATGGGGGCTTACCATAAGGAGCTGTGCATAAACACGTTATTTGGCAACTCTCCGTACAGCTCGGACACCCTGTACGTACAGAGATTGCGGTCCTCACGTGTCGCATTGTAAATATACATATTTGAGACTTACTATTTGCCATGCTGATTTGATACATCAATTCGACGTGACCAGAACTGTTCTGGGATTCAATTAAAAGCGAGACGTGGCTGCACTGCGAATCGTAGCAACCAAGCATTCCATCATGAGACTTTGGGACAAGCAGCCGCCTGGAAGGGCCTATTAAGCGATATACGGCTGCATGACTAGAGGCGGAGTTGGAAGATAGGCACAGAGTGAAGGAAGTGTTCCTTAGGAACGTTATTGCTTGACTTCCATGGGGGTTTTCCCATGTAACAGAACCCGCTCCGCACGATGAAGTGATCATCGTTGATAACGAATCGACTGTATTGCTGAATAAAACACGATCTATTAAAAATGTGCTTGTTACCAGCTCCACAGTTTGCTATCAGATATAGTACCCACCTCAATGTTTTGTTGCATTGATCATCTGCCACTACGACGATCGAGAAAAGCGTTACTGTTGCAACAAAGCATCGCATACATGCTGCAACACTTCTCTCTAATGCCATTGTTTGACTAGAATATGTTTTACTACATTCGAAGTGAGCGGTACTGTATATATCAATACATTACGTAATCGTCTGCATTGTGGTCACTACGTGTCGGGTATGGTGGACATCCCAATAACCACAACAGGCGGGCAGTGTACCTCAAACCCACAATGCAACCGCAGCTAGTGCAAGTGGCTTGGAATGGCAACAGAAATATTAAAACAGCCAGAGCGCCGCACATGTCGTCCAAAATAAACAAAAATACGCAGCCCACATACATATGCACACTGTCATACAATATTCAATTTTTAAACATTTGTTAGATTAAGCAAAGTGCATTGGAACAACGTTAGCTTCATCCAGAACTGAGAAGACCATAAACACAACGTAGAGATAGATGAGGGACACACCATACCACCTGAAGGTCAGGAAGAAAAGAAACATCACAATGTTAGTTGCAACTGAGATTGCAGTAAAACCTTCTCTGCTTTTCAGTTTACTAGAAAATAGCAGAAATCAGCTATTGTGGCAACCTGAACATTCAGATCCTGCCCACAACAAAAAAATGGTCCTCACAGCATGAATGTATAGACATACCAATGAACAGCTGGGTGAGATAATAGACAATCCACTATTTATTATATTTATTGAGGCTGGCTGGCTGGCTCCACTAGGTGATAACATTGTGAGGTTCCTTTTATGACAATCTACCACCACAGTGATAAATCACAACCAATTGTGATTTCTGCAACACAGGAAAGCACAACTGCTTGTATAAAGTTGCATGGGGTGTAGTTCATTTGTCCCAGCAATCTGGTGAATGATATATGTGCATGCCATAGCCATTGTTGAGGAAGCTCAATGAAGACAAGTCTCACCAAGCCATGGCTTTTGTGCACTGAATGTCATCTTGCGTGTGCATGTGTTCATGACGTACCTTGGAGGGTTAAACCTGGACACCACAAATACAATGAGTGTGGAGACCAATGAAATTGCCAGAAAGATCCACGATAACTTTACTTCATTAAAAGATGATTGATGAATGTCGAACAAAAATGTGTGACCACTTTTTGTAGCAAATGTGACCTTTGGAGAGAGAAAACAATTATATGACACAATTATATGACACAGACTGAACTGCTTCAGCCATCAGTGTTTACACTACTATGCTCTGCATGTCCTATTTGTATTGTAACTACTACCTTTATAATATTGCCAAACTAATTCTGACCTGGCTGGTCACTATATGCAGGTTAGGCTGTACATATATTATGGTATAGATCAAGGAAAATGTCCTACAAATCCTAAACAGTCACAGACAGCTAGAGCCTGGCAGAAGACTCCCTGATACAAGTGGCAACAGCTGCAGCACACAACAGCTGGAATGGGCTAGGAAAGAATGCTAATCGAATTACTTTACCACCACACAATGCTGCTGAAAGATTTCTTAAAGCCTACATATGACTGTATCAGTTCTCAGTACACATACATATTTATCAGTGGCCAGTGATTGATGGTCAATGAAAAATGGTGGTGATGATGTGCATCTGGTAGTGTTAGGCGGTATGCTTTGGTGGTGAGAGCCCATCCTACATAGAGCCCATCCTATCACTAATATCAACTATCAAAGCAGTTTATAGCTCAAATAGTAGTCATCAACTCCCATTTCTTGACCTTACCTCAGCACGCATATGGACACACCTAGGCACACTCCTAGGCATGCATATGGACACTCCTAGGCATGCATATGGACACCCCTAGGCATGCATATGGACACCCCTAGGCATGCATATGGACACTCCTAGGCATGCATATGGACACTCCTAGGCATGCATATGGACACTCCTAGGCATGCATATGGACACTCCCTAGGCATGCATATGGACACCCCTAGGCATGCATATGGACACTCCTAGGCATGCATATGGACACCCCTAGGCATGCATATGGACACTCCTAGGCATGCATATGGACACCCTAGGCATGCATATGGACACTCCTAGGCATGCATATGGACACTCCTAGGCATGCATATGGACACTCCTAGGCATGCATATGGACACTCCTAGGCATGCATATGGACACTCCTAGCACACTCCTAGGCATGCATATGGACACTCCTAGGCATGCATATGGACACTCCTAGGCATGCATATGGACACCCCTAGGCATGCATATGGACACTCCTAGGCATGCATATGGACACCCCTAGGCATGCATATGGACCCCTAGGCATGCATATGGACACCCCTAGGCATGCATATGGACACCCCTAGGCACGCATATGGACACTCCTAGGCATGCATATGGACACTCCTAGGCATGCATATGGACACTCCTAGGCACACTCCTAGGCACACTCCTAGGCACGCATATGGACACCCCTAGGCATGCATATGGACACTCCTAGGCATGCATATGGACACTCCTAGGCACACTCCTAGGCATGCATATGGACACTCCTAGGCATGCATATGGACACCCCTAGGCATGCATATGGACACTCCTAGGCATGCATATGGACACTCCTAGGCACACTCCTAGGCACACTCCTAGGCACGCATATGGACACCCCTAGGCATGCATATGGACACTCCTAGGCATGCCTAGGCACACTCCTAGGCATGCATATGGACACTCCTAGGCATGCATATGGACACTCCTAGGCATGCATATGGACACTCCTAGGCATGCATATGGACACTCCTAGGCATGCATATGGACACTCCTAGGCATGCATATGGACACTCCTAGGCATGCATATGGACACCCTAGGCATGCATATGGACACTCCTAGGCACACTCCTAGGCATGCATATGGACACTCCTAGGCATGCATATGGACACTCCTAGGCATGCATATGGACACTCCTAGGCATGCATATGGACACTCCTAGGCATGCATATGGACACTCCTAGGCATGCATATGGACACTCCTAGGCATGCATATGGACACTCCTAGGCATGCATATGGACACTCCTAGGCATGCATATGGACACTCCTAGGCACACTCCTAGGCATGCATATGGACACTCCTAGGCATGCATATGGACACCCCTAGGCATGCATATGGACACCCCTAGGCATGCATATGGACACTCCTAGGCATGCATATGGACACTCCTAGGCATGCATATGGACACCCCTAGGCATGCATATGGACACCCCTAGGCATGCATATGGACACTCCTAGGCACACTCCTAGGCACACTCCTAGGCACGCATATGGACACCCCTAGGCATGCATATGGACACTCCTAGGCATGCCTAGGCACACTCCTAGGCATGCATATGGACACTCCTAGGCATGCATATGGACACCCCTAGGCATGCATATGGACACCCCTAGGCATGCATATGGACACCCCTAGGCATGCATATGGACACCCCTAGGCACGCATATGGACACTCCTAGGCATGCATATGGACACCCCTAGGCATGCATATGGACACCCCTAGGCATGCATATGGACACTCCTAGGCATGCATATGGACACTCCTAGGCACACTCCTAGGCACACTCCTAGGCACGCATATGGACACCCCTAGGCATGCATATGGACACTCCTAGGCATGCCTAGGCACACTCCTAGGCATGCATATGGACACTCCTAGGCATGCATATGGACACTCCTAGGCATGCATATGGACACTCCTAGGCATGCATATGGACACCCCTAGGCATGCATATGGACACCCCTAGGCACGCATATGGACACCCCTAGGCATGCATATGGACACTCCTAGGCATGCATATGGACACTCCTAGGCATGCATATGGACACTCCTAGGCATGCATATGGACACCCCTAGGCATGCATATGGACACCCCTAGGCATGCATATGGACACCCCTAGGCATGCATACACTGTACTTGACCTTGTGAATGCAAGCACGATCATAAAGGGCCTGCCATCTCACAGGTTACATTGAGATCCTCTGCAACACTCATCTGGCTTCCACCATCACAAGTTACTTCCGTCATTCAAACCTCACAACTAGCTACTATTAAGAGTGTAGTATGTGTGCCCAAGACATCCTATATTGCACACAGAACAGTGGTATGGTTTCATGCGTGTGTGCATGTAATACATACAAAAAACTTTCAAAGCGCACAAATACATTCACAAGTACACACAGTCACACACACAGTCACACACACAAGCTCACACCCACACACACACAAGCTCACACACCCACACACACACACACACCCACACACACAAGCTCACATACCCACACACAGAGTACACATAGAGTACACATAAGCTTACACAGACATCGATTACACACAAGCACAAACACATAGATTACCAACAACGAAATACTGAGCCCAAGAACATCATTCAGCAGTGGAGAGCCGAAACATGAGGCCACACCCATTCCAGGCTTCCCCGCCCTTGCCACAGCAGTGTCCGCTACCCAATCCCCCACAGAATTGCCAATGGCCAGCACTGTAAGGCCCAAGATGGCTGTACGTGGATTGGGGAGGAGGAGGATTGGATGATAGGGCAATAAATTAGAACATTTCATTTGGACACATTTCTTCAACCAACCTGTGTCCACTCCTAAAAGAAGTCCTATGGCTTGCATAAGACTAACCACCTCATTGGCTATTAGATACATCCAAACAATGGACATGCCAAAGGCTGCTATGCCCAATACAATCTGCATTGCCCAGTGAGGCTGTTCTGAGCTCACAACAAAATATAGCACAATGGACAACAGGAAGCCTGCAATGAGCACACCATGAGTCTGATAGCGTATATGCCCCTCTCCCTACCCCTACCACTCACCTATTATCATAAGAAGTGCAAACAAAGGGAAATCCCCTCCCAGATCAACAGTGAAGCCAGCCCAGTAGCTTTTACAGACCACAACAAGCAGTATCACCATGGGGATGGGAGAGGTGACTGCAAACCACCTGTGCCATTCTGACCAGTGCCCACCCTGCACACACACACACACACACAGCACACAAAACACACACACAATTATGATTGGCATCCATAACAGCTACATCATATTTATAAGGAGGGGTGGGGCAGAGGTTATCCCTCCTACATTTACTTACATGATAGCAGGGAGGAATCGATAGCCATCGAAGCAGGGACATTGGCCATTCCACAAACCACTGAAACTTGATTGCAATATGTTCTCCTTTTGGCTGAGTGAACACAGGCTCGTGAAAACAGCAGTTGCAGATTCTTGTACCTACCCATGTAAGGCCCTCCAGAACCACACGATGATGAACAGGCTTCAGTGTCTGTTCCATTGTCTGTTGAATAGTCTCCACAGTGGAATGCCCATCTGACAGGTGGTGATGGAGAGAAGGTGGGTAACGAGGGGGGAGGGTCTGCATGTGAGTACGTACTGCTGGGCTCGTCCACACCTCCACCATGTGGCTCATCTTCTTTGACAAAGAATGAAACTGTACGTCTTTTGCGCTTGTTCCACCATTTCTGTGCACAGAGGCAATGCTCTACTAGTCTCACCACCATCACACTTACCCTGATGTAACCAAGGGCAACCACAATTCCAATATAGCTGAGATAAAACAGAGGAAATAGAATAACTTCATACAGTTTGATCTAAAATGTAAGAACCAGTGTGATGAGGTGAGGGTGCAATGTCAGGGATGAGGTGAGGGTGAAGGATCAAGGAGATGAGCAGGGGGGGGGGGAAAGAGACATCAACAATGGATGTTCCCAAAAGGTCACAGCACTTACCTCTCCATCAAAGCAAACACCAATGACCAGAGCTACCACAAGGATGTAGGCAGTTACATCACGAATGAAATCCAAGCGATCTAGTACACCAGGCAACATGCATCAAAAGGTAAGCTCAGCCCATGCTTGCAGGACATGGCCGCAAGCTTACCAATGGTATCTCTAGTAACATTGGTGAGCAGAATAATTGTTCCCAAGACAACAGTTGATATGAACACAGACGCTCCTATGAGTCCACTGGTCAAGAGAAGACCACATTTGAATTTATAGCAATCAGGGTTATACAACAATTGGTACTATGAACAAAGACACAAACAGAATGCACCATCCAGGTAGCTGGGTGGCCATGTTACCAACCTTAACAGAAGAGCAAAGTCATCTGGTCCGTTAAGAGCAGCTACTGCAGTGAAGATATCCGGTGCACCTGTGTACATGTGTGTGTGTGTGTGTGCGTATGTGTTGTATATGTGTGTGTGTAATAAGCGCATGTTTGCATGTGTGTGTATGTGTATGTGTATGAGCATATGATATGTGCAGGTGTGCTTGCATGTGCACACACCTGCCTTAGCTGGGCTTGCAGCAGGGGAGGAGGGGAGGGGGAGGGGGAGGGGGAGGGGGAGGGGGAGGGGGAGGGGGAGGGGGAGGGGGAGGGGGAGGGGGAGGGGGAGGGGGAGGGGGAGGGGGAGGGGGAGGGATGTCACATACCATTGCCAAGAGCCAGTAATGTGATTCCTGCAATACTAGGAGACAACCGTAACTTTTCTGAGAGAACATCTAAAGGCGGTACAAAAAAATTGCGCGCCTGGATAGAAACAAGATATCAAGTAAGACTGGGGAGGAGCCACGAGAAAGGTACTGAAGAAAGAAGGATGGAGGGGCAGATGAAACGTGAGTAAGTGCGAAAACAGAAGGTACAGCTGCCTGCTGTCTCAAGCTACACTTACAGTGGTAGCCAGTAGCGAGATGAGGTAGAAAAGCCACAGTGCCAACACAACGTACGCGAGGGGCTAGAAGGACGGGAATATATGAGTGTCTGGAGACACGCCCACACGTAGAGGTAACACTACTATGCAACGGCTTTACGATGCACTGAGAACGCTAGTGACAAGCGGTAACTGTAAAAGAAGCATTGCAAATTGCACCCACCTTGACACGAATAAGGTCACATAGAGTGAAGGAGAGGTAATCGATAAGCACACGTTTACTTGCGCACTCTTGTCTAACGAAGTCGCAACTACTGTTGAAATTTTGAAAACTGCGTACACTCGTGCAGTTGTCAGTCTCCTGGTCTCCACTGCCGCTATCATCAGACAACAGGCGACGCCCACTAGCGGTCAGAACCAGTGTTCCCGCCACCTCCACAGGCTGCTCACGTGTGGAGCGCAAGTACATAAAGAACACAGCCGCCAGTACAGATGCAACACGAAGACACAGAATCGTTTCACGTGGAGCCATGTCTTAATTTATTTAAAATTTATTATAAAAGACAACAGTGTACGTAAGCAGATGACCATGTGATCAGCGTTCAGCAAGCCGCTTGTTTTTTGGTTTGTTAATTATTAAATTTTATACGGTCACAGACCAGTTAATAAACTTGTTACTTATATGCGCCGTGCCTGCGTAAACATGATGTGGGTAATTCACACAGGTGTGAGGAAAAACATCTATTTGTTTAAATGTGGGATGCGATCATACAACTAATACACAGCCCTCTGAAGCTGCAAGGACTATATCTGTCGTACTTTTAACTTAAATTGCATCACTTAATTAGCCACGTGGAGTGACTGGTTCAATTCGTGACATTTACATGGTGTCACGCAATATGGCGGATGGTTACATGTACACTATATAGTGAACTGCACAAGGTTTTTAACAAATATGGGACATAGTGGGTGAAAACATGACGACATAGGTCCCCTAGGCCGTATGAAAAGGGAGGGTGGAAGAACTACAGAAACCATTATGTGCAGCTTATACAGGGGTCGCGACCCGCCTGTTGATACAGAAAAGTGTATTCATGCATGTGATGTGCCCAATCGTACATCCCATCACACTCGTAGCCCTGGATGCCTCGAGTGTGCGGTAGCACATGTTATGCCTCGAAATCTTCATTTCATGAGTTGCCATGCACCGAAAATCAACGCAACTAATCATTGACGCGGGCAATAACAAAGGCGGGAAGCGCCAGGCGTTGCGCCACGAATCAATATAAAACTATAATGATGATTTGGATGGAGAATTCTTTTCTATAGACGCGCAAGACTCGACGTAATGAACCTCTCAGGCCGCGATCAATTGATAAGACTGTGAGTGTAGTCGCGATAATTTCGACGCCACCATATTAAAATTACACTTTTTCCCGCCATAGGTCCGCCGTAGTGGCGGGAACTATGCTGTTAATACTAGCATTTGGCAGTAAATGCTGTTGCTCCGCCCCGTATTACAAAGATGGCTTCGGTCTTAGGACTCCATATAACTGCAGTGTAGACTGGTGTGGAGAACTCTGGTGAGTTGTGTTCGGTGCAGCGTCTCCGAGCGACGGTCGCATCGCGATTGACAAAAGACTTTGTCTTTCGTTGCAGGGGGAAAGATCGCATCATTCGATACAACTATACTGCCGTGAAGCGTATCGTGTATAAGACCATTTCCGTTACGAACCAGAATTTGGACTGTAGCCATGCCACTAGTTCGTTGGACTGGTACGGACAGCTGTTCTGTTCACACGCAACCACACACATGTATATTATATACCTCGTCCCCCTCATCCATATACAGTGAGTACCAAGATACGGCAGCTGCAACTATTCAAGTGCCAGAAATGACCCTGCAATGGAACCGCACTACCTCCGCTGAAGTGCAAGTCATATCCCATGAGCTCTCTCTAGGTCTCATTAAAACTGACAATATCGACGTGTGGGGCAAGGTGACGTCATCGGTGTACCCCACTAATCGGGACAAGATATGGCAACTCTCAGTACCACAGCCAGGCTGTAGCATGCTAATATATTTTCATGAATTCGACATCGAACGCTCGCAGAACTGCAAGCAGGATTACTTATCAGTGCAGATACGCAAGAGACAGTTTAATATTCCGAGGTACTGCAGTACTCTTAGTAGAATCGAGTTAGGTCGCACCAAACGAGTGCAGTTGTGGATCCATTCCGGCAACAGCACGTCACGCAGAGGCGTCTACGCAATGTACTGCTTCAGTCATTGGCCGCTGGGTCCAACGGATCTTCCCTGCAGTTGTAATGGTCGTACACATCAGAAGGCACAAAGAAGCATCAACACGAATGCTTCAAGTATGTGATCAATTGCGCGCCACGATCCAATTATGGCATGCAGTGTCTATAAGTCCATGGTCCGATCGTTTCCGCGAAAAAGGGCCTAACGCATGTTTTTTCAAGACTTCAAATTCTTTGATATTCTAGAAGTCTGAAATGTCCTCTATACCTATTGTTTCTTACGCATTGAGAATCGGCGTATCTGTCATGAGTTTTAAGGCTCTGAATTTTAATTAGCCATACATTTCAACGCAAACGTTACAGTTCTATATTGCTCGTACTGGAAATTTTATAATGCATGCGTTAGGGCGGAAACGTTCCCATATATATAGTTAAAAGACGAATGTCATACACTTTAAATAGCTGTACGCACTATAGGAGGCTAATAGCAAGAATTTACCAGACTGGCAATGTGCTTCCTTCTAGATAACCAAAATGTTATGGTTTTAAATGCAATGAAGTTGGCTATATATGCATGCACTTCAATTACATGCATTAATGTAGCAAAGACGCTGTAGCAGCGCTATCTACATCTTAGAAAGGTGACGCACCCACGCACGTGTTTTTATTTTTATTTTTATTTTTTATTTTTTTCACTTCGAACTTTTAATTCTCAGGTGCAGAAATGACTGCAGTGGAGAACAATACACTCATTAGCGAGGTTTGAATGCTGCTACATTGCACTAAGTCATTTATAAATTGTGCATCCTTCCATGCCAGTACCTACTGGACATGATCCGATCTGGCGAAAATAAAGTTGCCGCCTACTTAAGCGAGGGTAACCGCCTCCAGCAACATTTGGCATCGAAGTTCCTGGAAGCTATCAACTGGCCCGCATGAGACACAATCTGCGAAAAATTGAGACATTTGATTACTTTGTAGTTCTTTTTATGCCTGTTATCAAAACACAGTATGCAGTAATCTCCTGGCAATTATAGGTGATAGGTAATATACATAATTATTTATTATATAGCCGATCTTCGCGCACGGCTGGTGTTATTTTAATTATGCTGCACCCGCGAGTAGACGTTCGATCTGCTTTGGTCGTACTTTTGTCGATCACCCATTGTGTTCGAAGATGCTCGTCGCAATCCCCTTTCTACGATGATGGAGGAAGCATACGAACGCTCTGCGCATGCGACAATTGGTGCCAAGAAAATTGGTAAGCCTACCCTGGGACGAAACCATATACGTGCAGCTCTCTACCGTTGCGCAGGGACAGTAATCGAATACTACGCTACAACTTCACTTACTCCAGGCGGACGGTAATGAAATCCGTTTCAGTCGTGGAGAATGGCTACGACTGCACCAAAGCGAAGACTTCCCAAGATTGGTACGTCCACATAACGCACGTTTAATACATATGCTTGCCATACTACTTCCCTTTAAAAATAAATAAAGATAATGATCGAAAACGTTTTGCACTAAATACACAGCGTACCGACAAGCATGGTACGATCAACTGTACAGATTCCCGTTTCTGTTGAGAGCTGGAATCGAACAGGGCCAATCATTGAAACGACGTCCCAAGAGTTATCGCTAGGGTTCCTCCGAACTGATAACATTGGGGTATGGGGGAACTATATCTCCCAAACGTACCCTCTGAACCAAGACAAGCTTTGGCAGATAACAATCCCACAAACGGAGCAGGGAAGCTGTCGATTTGTCGTCTATTTCAATGAGTTTGATATTGAACGGTCATCAAACTGTGAGAAAGACTATTTTTCAGTTCAAACGACAAAATCACAAGGTGACATCCCAAAGTACTGTAAAACGTTGTCCAGAATTGAAGTTCAGAACAGGAAGAAATTGCAACTGTGGATGCACTCAGACAACACTGCATCAAGCAAAGGCATTCATGCAGTCTACTGCTTTAGTCACTGGCCTGCAACATCCAACAATCTGCCTTGCAGTTGTGGGAGTGGCAGCACCAGGAAAAGAAGAGGCATCTATGGTAATGGTTCACATGACCTTTGCACACACACCCTTAACTCCATACCGCCCCACTTCAGAGAGCAGTGATGCCCAGGTCCACCGACCCCACCCCCCTAATACTCAACATGAAGAGGAGGTATGTCATTGGGTGATTGAATTCGATGCACATGCATTGTCGTATTCTAAGGCTTATCCTCTTCAATGCACATAGGACAATGAGATTCATCTATGGCTGAAGGACATGCTTAAACATGGAGAAGATAGGGTCTCTTTGTATCTAAATTCAAGTGATCGAAGACAGCAGCATATCGCCCAAAGACTTGTTGAGGCCATGGGGAGTCAACTACAGAAACAGCCCACCATCAATTGAATTCATATTTGTATTGGATCTCCGCTCTATTTTTCATGTTTGATGTGCAGTTGTGAACCTTTATGTTTTCATGCCCAATACTCCAATATTTGTGCAAGTACATTGTATACTAAAGACTGATATTGAAATAGACCCAAAGAAATTGTAGGTGCATTCAAATACATACAGGTACACACAATGAGTATTCAAAATTGGACAGTTTAAAGAAGTGTGCTTATTTAAACAGTAAATTGCTGCAATCTTTCCTTAGCGAGCATGACTTGTTGGCGGCACAACTCATGGTCCTGTGAAGAGCAATGCACGTTAAGTGTCAAATTATAACCCACACATGCGTGAAATACTAATTGCACGGTAAGAAATGTTTTTTTACAACCAGCAGACAGACAGCCCAGACCATTGACACATCAGCACATCATATGATATGTCCATCACAACGAATCAAATTTAACATGACACAGTTGCCTTGTGGATGCACATGATAGTGGTTGCAAATCGTTTTATGAAGATACCAGCATCATTTAATGGTCGGATAATTAAAATTCAGTGCTCTATAACTCCACAAAGGTAGTTCAATTTTTGATGTGTAAGAACATTTGATAGAAGACCTTTCCAATCCACATAAAATCAAGTAATTGAAAACCTACCCACAAGGATAATTATGCTGGATACTGTCTCGTGCATATAATCAGTCCCTCCATGATGGGAATGGACCTGGCCCCTCCATGATGGGAATGGACCTCGGCCCCTCCATGATGGGAATGGACCTCGGCCCCTCCATGATGGGAATGGACCTCGGCCCCTCCATGATGGGAATGGACCTGGCCCCTCCATGATGGGAATGGACCTCGGTCCCTCCATGATGGGAATGGACCTCGGCCCTCCATGATGGGAATGGACCTCGGCCCCTCCATGATGGGAATGGACCTCGGCCCCTCCATGTTGGGAATGGACCTTGGTCCCTCCATGATGGGAATGGACCTCGGCCCCTCCATGTTGGGAATGGACCTTCCTCCATGATGGGAATGGACCTTGGCCCTTACTAATCGAAAATGGACCTTGGCCAAACCCATAATAGGAGTGGTTCCTCCATGATGGGAATGGACCTCGGCCCCTCCATGTTGGGAATGGACCTTCCTCCATGATGGGAATGGACCTTGGCCTTTACTAATCGAAAATGGACCTTGGCTACACCCATAATAGGAGTGGTTCCTTCATGATGGGAATGGACCTCGGTCCCTCCATCATGGGAATGGACCTCGGCCCCTCCATGATGGGAATGGACCTCGGCCCCTCCATGATGGGAATGGACCTCAGCCCCTCCATGTTGGGAATGGACATTGGTCCCTCCATGATGGGAATAGACCTCGGCCCCTCCATGTTGGGAATGGACCTTCCTCCATGATGGGAATGGACCTTCCTCAATGATGGGAATGGACCTTGGCCCTTACTAATCGAAAATGGACCTTGGCCACACCCATAATAGGAGTGGTTCCTCCATGATGGGAATGGACCTTCGTCTGCCAACACCTGCTATAGTTCTAACTATGAGATTTGGGGTTTGGCTTTTGCCCTTACCTTCTCAGCTCCATAGACTGATCCCTCATGAGCCTGAGCTGTAGAGACCTTTGTCAAATACAAGATCTCTTCTGAGAGGCCCTTCTCAATGCCCTAGTATGAAATAACAGTCACATCTTGTCATTGGAGTTAGTGGAACAAGGGACTGAAACAAGGGGCAGTCATAACCTCAGTTTAAGAGCCTTTATGTGCTGCAAATAAAACAGAAAACATGTTCTATTCTCTATCCCAAAGCACACAATTCCGCGTACAAGTCAGTAAACTAGCTTTTGTGCATATTATAGAACAAACACAGTATATTCTGTGCGTTTATTAGAATATAATGTGCACAACCCTGTACATAATTAATGAACTGAAAATCCATTGAAAAAATACCTCGAGAGTCTTAATTAAGTCTTTCGTCTTGTACTCCACAATTGGAGCAGAGGGTGCGTCTTTGGCGAGTTCCTCCACTGCATCACTGACTAAGTTCAACATCGCTGTTATGTCCTTTCGAATGTGCGAAAGTCAGCTTTGCACAAGACCCTACGTTTCTAATACCTGCTCGATGCTTTGCAGCTTTTCAAGACGCTGCAGCTGTGCATTAGCCATTTGCGGTATAATTCAAATATTCCAGGTGGAGTTAACCACTAATTAGAAAGCGCTGTATATTCATGTATATTATACACGTGGGTAGGATGCCACGTAGTCGTACTTATATCCAGTCATTTTTGTCTTACAGCGTACTTTTCGTATGAGGAATGGAAGGCGAAAGTCCCGCGTTGCCGTCCGAGAGTGAAGGAGGAAACGTTGATTTCGACACCCAGCTCGCGACAGCGTGTGAACAGTATTTCTCCCAGAAGATCGAGTTCAGGCTAGCAACAAAAGGTGACTCACATTTAGAGCAGCTCAGAAACATATACCAGCCACTGAACAAGGTAGTGTCACAAACGGCCGACACTGAAAAAGCCCAAAATGGCCACATCACAAAACAAGCATGGACGGACGGCATCCCAGAGCCCAAAGTAATGTTATTCGACCCAGCAAAACTTCAGTTGACATGGAAACAGCCGCGGTCTATTGGAGCGGCATTGGTGAACGTTGGGAACACGTGCTTTTTTAACTCTGTGATACAGTGTCTCACTTACACGCCGCCAATTGTTTCTTACCTTCATACAGGAGATCATCATGAAAAATGTAGGCACTTGGTGCATGCTTTATAGGAGTCACTCCTCCTTCCACCACATCAGGTCGCATACAAGGGTTCTGTGCATTGTGCGAGTTTCGACAACACTGCTTGAAGGTTCAAAGTGCCAACAGTTCAGTTGTCCAACCAAAGCTAGTGTATCATCTCAAAGGTGTGGTTTTCAATTGGTCTGGTTCTTATTCATTGTAGTTTCCGATCTGTCCAGCCATTGGGAAGAATTTTCGTTTAGGCCGTCAAGAAGATGCACATGAGTTCCTTCGATACTTTGTTGATGCTATGCAGCAGAGTTGTCTGAAAATGCATGTCTCTCCAGAAAAGTGAGACTTCATTTATCTCAGTCACTAGCGCCTACCATGGGCCTTGTTACCATAGGAACATGTAACCACTTTTGTACTGTTACCATGGTATCATAATCCTCTCTGTTCCAGGCTTGATGCCTTCTCTAAGGCCACTACAGTAATCCATCAAATCTTTGGAGGATTTCACAGAAGTCGAGGTGATTACATATCTATATTGATGTACCAGTGATTGACTTGATTGGTTGGTTAGTTGTGTGTCTTGAATGCAAGAAGGTGTCTGACACCTATGATCCTCTGCTGGACATCAGCTTGGACATCAACTTCAGCTCAACTCTGACAAAAGCTTTGCAGCATTCTACCAAAGCTGATCTGCTGAGTGGAAATAACCGTTACGCTTGTCCCCAGTAAGTACATGGAGAAGAGTGTACCCTGCTTGTCCCCAGTAAGTACATGGAGAAGAGTGTACCCTGCTTGTCCCCAGTAAGTACATGGAGAAGAGTGTACCCTGCTTGTCCCCAGTAAGTACATGGAGAAGAGTGTACCCTGCTTGTCCCCAGTAAGTACATGGAGAAGAGTGTACCCTGCTTGTCCCCAGTAAGTACATGGAGAAGAGTGTACCCTGCTTGTCCCCAGTAAGTACATGGAGAAGAGTGTACCCTGCTTGTCCCCAGTAAGTACATGGAGAAGAGTGTACCCTTGACATGATTGTAATCTTGAGGACTATTTACTTATGTTAGGCTCCATATCCTGAGGTGTCCGTGTTCCATGTCCTAGGGTGTCCGTGTTCCATGTCCTACGGTGTCTTCCATGTCCTAGGGTGTCTTCCATGTCCTAGGGTGTCTGTGTTCCATGTCCTACGGTGTCTGTGTTCCATGTCCTACGGTGTCTGTGTTCCATGTCCTAGGGTGTCTTCCATGTCCTAGGGTGTCTGTGTTCCATGTCCTAGGGTGTCTGTGTTCCATGTCCTAGGGTGTCTGTACTATAGAGAATCCACATGAAGAGAGATATGTCCTCTACATACAGCTGCAAGAAGATGACCAATGCTCACAAGATGTTCACAGTGCACAGACCTCCAAATGTTCTAACCATTCATCTAAAGAGGTATGTTTGCTGTGTGTGTGTGTGTGTGTGTGTGTGTGTGTGTGTGTGTGTGTGTGTGTGTGTGTGTGTGTGTGTGTGTGTGTGTGTGCATGCATGTGCGCATGCACGTGCATGTTCTCTGAAGATGGCTAGAATATGCTATGTGTTTCTCCATTAGGTTTGACTTTAGTCGAGGTCTTGGTGTCAAATTAGGCACTTCAATCGACTATGGGGAGTACCTTGATATCAGACCATATACCAGTGATAAGAGTGTGAGTCATGTGATCATTACCATGACTACCAGGGTATCATATTTTGTACTATTGTCCCACAGGGCGCACCATTGTGGTACCGTTTGTATGCTGTGGTGGAGCATCTTGGGTTCTCCATTCACTCAGGTCACTATATCTGTTATGTGAGGAATTCGAATGGCATCTGGTACTGTATGAATGATGCAAAGGTACAGTGTTGTATGCATGATGTGTTTGTGTACTGTGTTGTATGTATGATGTGTTTGTGTACTGTGTTGTATGTATGATGTGTTTGTGTACTGTGTTGTATGTATGATGTATTTGTGTACTGTGTTGTATGCATGATGTGTTTGTGTACTGTGTTGTATGCATGATGTATTTGTGTACAGTGTTGTATGTATGATGTATTTGTGTACTGTGTTGTATGCATGATGTGTTTGTGTACTGTGTTGTATGCATGATGTGTTTGTGTACAGTGTTGTATGCATGATGTATTTGTGTACTGTGTTGTATGCATGATGTGTTTGTGTACTGTGTTGTATGCATGATGTGTTTGTGTACAGTGTTGTATGTATGATGTGTTTGTGTACAGTGTTGTATGCATGATGTGTTTGTGTACTGTGTTGTATGTATGATGTGTTTGTGTACTGTGTTGTATGTATGATGTATTTGTGTACTGTGTTGTATGCATGATGTGTTTGTGTACTGTGTTGTATGTATGATGTGTTTGTGTACTGTGTTGTATGCATGATGTATTTGTGTACTGTGTTGTATGCATGTGGTGTGACCATGTAGCAAATGCTGATGAAGTTAATATAGCTGATCTGTCCACAGTTATTGTATAAGTGACGAAGGTTTTGACAGGTTAACCTGTCGAAATTTGACAGGTTAACCTGTCAAACAGAGTGTTAGGTATTTTATTGTAGAAAAGTTGATGAAAGGTTTACATTGCATTGTAACAAAATACAACTTCATACATGTGTAGGGTTCCCATGCCATGCATGTTGTCTAGGGGTTTAGGGGCATGCATGTTCATTTGAGAGCAGCAGTACGTTGATGCCTTTCAACACAAGATCTCCCGGTTTTGGAGCCACAGACAGCAAAGGGTTGCCTAACTCATTACTGCACTTCAGACACCAAAGGGTTTGCCTAACTCATTACTGCACTTCAGACAGCAGACTCGCCACGTTTTTTGTGATGGAAACCACTTTGCCACTTTGCTAGCTTCTTTCCAACTCGAACCAAATGTGCGCATCAATGTATCTTTTGCCTTCATTAACTGCCCGCCTTGACGAGAAACCACTTCATTTGGCTTGGGAGTTGCAAACGATACACTAGCCTTTCTGTTGGGTGCCGATAGGTGGGTCCCAGCAGGTCCTCGTGACGCCATTTTAAGTATCAACTGTCGTGTCCAATTAATACATAAGAGTGTAGCTGAAAATTGACAGGTATACCTGTCAATTGACAGGACAGGTTAACCGGGTGCTCGTCGCTTATAGATTATCTGTAGTCGGAGGTCATGAGTTTAGTACAACTCTGATGACTAAACTTTACAATTGATTTTATCTCTTCATTCTGAATAAAATAATTTATGTACGAGACATTAATTCCTGGTCGGATTGGTAGCATTTTGAAAGTTACTGTCCATGTCAAGTTGAGCTTGGATTAATCGTAGTGATGACAGTTTCATGATGATAATGATGGTGGTGTATGATGATGAAATGGTGTGTTTTGCATTTTGGCCACTCCCCCCCCCCCCCCCCCCCCCCCCCCCAGGTTTCCCAGACAAGTATCAATAATGTTCTTCGTCGAGAGGCGTACCTTCTCTTCTACATTCGGGACCATGAGCATATGCCACTTGCCAATGGGGGACCTCAAGCCATCAAGCCTGGTGCAACCACTGCGCAAGGAGTCAAAGGTGTGTGGGTGTGTGGGTGTGTGGAATGGTCATGAGTCACCAGAAGGAGTTGTCAAAGCTACTGGATGGTTGTGTTGAGCGGCTTTGTGTGTCTCTCTAAGGATAGTCTCTTCTTCCTGTGTGTCTCTCTAAGGATAGTCTCTTCTTCCTTGCAGTAAAAGATGACGCAAGCTTTCTGAGGGCTCCAGACAAAGCCTCTAGCCAAGGGATTCCTTTCAAACTGCCTGGTTTGGCCACGCCCCTTATGAAATCCAAGCTGGTTAGACCAATGGGTGTTGTCAGTCCCTCTACCACATCTAGTACATCAGCCCTGTCCAGAGGTACTTTGATCCATTCAACTAGCCCCGCTCCCAGTACTAGCCATGCCCCCACCTTGATCCAGGATTGCAGCATACGTTTGAACAGAGCCCAGTTAGAAAAGGGAAAGACACATTCCTTGAATCAAGCACATCAAGGACTTGCGGCTAGTGATGGTTTCTCTCAGCATGGGACATTACCAGGAGGGTGTGGTGTTCCCCAGGGATGTGGTCCTGTGACATCCGGTGTCCAGGTGGATCCAAAAGGGGGTGTGGCAGACCATCAGAAGTCTTGTAACTATCCAGCAGTGTGTCAGAAGCAGGCTAATGGTGGCAAAGAGATAAGTGCGGCAGTATGTGATGTGCAAAGCAAAGGAAATAGCTCAGTCACCCCCAATGGGTCTATTGCTTCAACTCAAGCTGTATTGGATAACCAACCTGTAGGGGGTGTGGCCCATCTTGAGAAGACATCCCCGTCTTTGGGACTATCTCATTGCAGCGAGCTTCATGTTCTGTCCAATTCAAGTAAAATTGCCCCACAGATTGCCATGGTTTCCCCTCTACCCCATGTCAGTACAAAGCCTGTAGCTCGTGTTCTGCCCAATCCAAAACCACTCCCACTCGATCGGAGCGAGCATCCACAGCTGAACACCAAAGCAGACAGTGAAGACATTTCTGAGACTTCGGACGATGGGTTGGGAGTGACTGCTCGTTTGAACAACGCTTCCACACAGCATACCTCTGAAGCCACTGCTGCCTGTAGTTCAACCCCTTATGGCCCAGCCCTCCCTAAAGATTACAGCATTGCTGCGGCTGCTTTGTCACCTCCCATCTCTACCTCTCGTAACACACCTCCCACCTCTACCTCTCGTAACACACCTCCCATCTCTACCTCTCGTAACACACCTCCCATCTCTACCTCTCGTAACACACCTCCCACCTCTACCTCTCGTAACACAGGCTCACCCTCCTCACTCAAGAAGCAGAAGAAGAAAAAGAAGAAATCATGGAAGAAGAGAAAAAGAAGCCACAGCGATCAGGAACATGGTGACAAAGACGAAGAAGGGGAGAACGATACGAAGTTAATCAAGTCAAAGAGTGTGTCTGGGAGCGAACACCGCAAGCATACTCCTTCAGGGACTGAGGGGGCCAGTGGAGATCAGATCCAAGCTGATGACCACTGCAGTACACCTGTCCTGTCAAAGAACCCAACCTCCACTCCTGTAGTTACAAATGAACAAAATAAGCACCATAGCCATGCAAGTCGCCTTTCCCCTGACTCTAAGCCAAGTGGCAAAAAAAAGCACAAGTCGGCAAATGTGGTGACCAAGAAAGTAGAGGACATGGTGCCTGTGGTGGTGGAGTGGGATGGATCTCTCGGTCCTCAGGGGAAGGGGCTGGAGGCCAAGTGGGATGGTTGTCATCAGAGTGATGTTGTTGAAAAGCTGACGGCTCATTCCCACAGCAAAATAGGTGCAGTGGGTAAGTTATGGGAAGTGTGAGTGTGAGTGGGGGGGTGGGTTATGTGTGGTGGGAGGTGGGGTAGGTTATGTGTGGTGTGAGGTGGGGTAGGTTATGTGTGGTGTCACTGCCTTAAGCCTGGTTTACAATGTGACATTTCCTGAACATTGTGTCAGCATTGCGTTAACTAGGGAGCTCAAGGAATTACTGCAATACTTTGCAACGTGATATTCGCGATCTGATTGGTCAGACGCTCACTGGAATAGAACTCAAGTCTATTCCAGCGTCACGTAACGTCGTTGATAAAATGCAATGTTGATGCAACGTTCAGCTAATCACATTGTAAACCTGGCCTTGCAATTGTCTCTTCCAGTGAAAAGTTGGGATGGTGGAGAGAACAGCATTGACAGCTGTGTAGGTGGCAAGCATAGTCGAAAGAGACCAAGAGATGATTGGGATGAGGAATTGGACAGAGGAAAGGTACGTGACGTAAGGATTGGTGGCCATTAGATAGTCTTCTGTGCCCACTGGCCATTGGTGGTCCTCTGTGCCCACTAGCCATTAGATGGTCCTTTGTGCCCACTGGCCATTGGATGGTTTTCTGTGCCCACTGGCCATTGGATGGTCCTCTGTGCCCACTGGCCATTGGATGGTTTTCTGTGCCCACTGGCCATTGGATGGTCCTCTGTGCCCACTGGCCATTGGATGGTCCTCTGTGCCCACTGGCCATTGGATGGTTTTCTGTGCCCACTGGCCATTGGATGGTTCTCTGTACCCACTGGCCATTGGATGGTCCTCTGTGCACACTGGTTGTAGGTCTGGCTCTCGTATCATAATGGAACAAGAAAAGTAGCGGAACTTTAGACTGGCTGTTCCAGTGCCTTAATGATCATTTGTGGGAAATAAAATACATTTGGCTTGTTGCTGTGATGTTTAATTAAAATATTATCTTTTGTTGACAGTACAAACAAGTTACAAAATTTGTATGTTTTTTATATTTTTTAATTATCAAACATGCTTGTTGAGAGCAAAGAATCTGTCAGCATTGAGCCTTTACCCTTTGCATAGACAATTTTTTGGTTATTAAAATGTTAAGAGTCTATTATCATATTACCATTGGGTGCCATGATGCTGTCCTGTTTGGATGGACTTAAGTGCTGGCTACACTCAGGAGTGTGGTCAAGTGGTCTACCTGTTTTTTATGTACAGATAAAGAAAGTGAAGGAAGCGCACGAGAAGAATACTAGGAAGAGTTCTAGGAACGCATTTCAAGACTTCCAGAATAAGAAGTTTGTGCATACCTCTTATCGATCGGTTAGTTTAATTTGCATGCCATGTTGTAAATCCAATGTTGGTTCATTTTTTGCAGAAATCTCCATTTCATCCTCACCATCATCATAAACATAAGCATATTCATCACCACACATTTTAATATACTTCACAGTGAACTGCCATGTGAAAATTAAAATGTCTAGAGAGAATATTACCATATTGATTTTATTTTATATTTTCTACAAAAATAGAATTCTTATTGTTGCTTTATGTGGTGCCATATGTGTACGTATAGAAACAAGTTATTCAATGTTTGACAATCTTTGAAATAGCTGCAGATATTGCATTCTTGGACATGTGATCCTGTGGGTGGAGCCACATCAGTCATTTCATATGCAGTCTCCCAACGTTCACCTGAGTATGTATCTTCATGTGCCCCACAATTCCCGCTAGCTCATTGCTGAGTTGCTGGACACTGTGCTTGCTCGATAACACTGCTTTCACTTCCCTAAAGCCAAGTTAGCATGAGGTCACTAAACAACGCTGATCTAACCTGTCATGTTGAAGGGCTGCTTGCTTCCGTTGAGCTTCTGCCCTTCTGTGGCTTCCTTCCTGATAATGGTATAGTCTATAAGGTGATGTATGGGAGTGTGGGGTAGGAGGTGAATGTGTGGGGAAGTGTGGGGTAGGAGGTGATGTGTGGGAGGGTGGGGTAGGAAGTGATGTGTGGGAGTGTGGGGTAGGAGTTGATTATTGGAGTGTGTGGGAGTAGTGATGTTGGGAGTGTGGGGTAGGGAGGTGATGTGTGGGAGTGTTGGGTAGGAGGGATGTGTTGGTGAGTGTGGGGTCGGAGGGATTATGTTATGTGGGTGTTAGTAGGTGGATGTTTTTGGAAAGGATGTATGTGTGGTGAGTGTGGGGTAGGAGGTGATTTATTGGGAGTGTTGGGGTAGGAGGTTGGATTGTATGCGATGTGGGAGAGGTGAATGTGTGGAGTGTGGGTAGGAAGTGATGTGTGGGAGTGTGGTGGTAGGAGGTGATGTATGGGAGTGTGGGGTTAGGAGTGATGTGTGGGTGGAGTGTGTGTAGGTGCGGATGTGTGGGAGTGTGGGGTAGGAGGTGATTTGGTGGGAGTGTGGGTTAGGATGTGAATGTATGGGGAGTGTGGGGTTAAGGAGGTGACGTGTGGGGTAGAGGTGATGTGTGGGGTAGGAGTGATGTATGGGAGTGTGGGGTCGGAGGGTGACGTATGGGAGTGTTGATGAGGTATGATTACACTAGATGTGTGGTTACACTAGGGACAGCTTTACTAGCACAAGTATGCACTTAGATTGCTAGTCTTGGATACACACTTATCAAACTGTTGGGAGGTGTGTATTCCAGCTCTGCTAGATTTCATCAGAAGTGCTTGATAAGTAGTACTATCGACAGTTGTGTTGTTAAGGAAAGCGACTTTAAGGAGATATGTTACATGTGAGTAGGTTCAAAAGGATATGGGGGAAGTTTAGTGACTTCAGTCCTTTTCATCAGCATTGAATAACCAGCTTCATTGCACAGATGGTGTTGTGCAAGATAGAGCTGTACTAACGGGCTGTGACCACACCTATCAAACATCACATGGCTCAACTCTGGGCCCTGAGTTTGAGCAGCCAGCTGTGCAGGGGTTAATCAAATTGACACTTGCAGTGGGTGTGGTTATTCTGTAACCACACCCCACTGCATACCTTTGCATTCTTGCTTGAGTGCTGAGCTGGGGGGAGGGGCTAAAGACCCACTGAGCAGTGGACAACAGATCACTACTCCTAATACATACCATCACAGCTGGTTGCTTGCTGTGCACTCCTTCTGTTGCGTTGATGCTTGACAGACTCAGGAATGCTTCTCCAGGGTGCCTTGTCTTGTTCACATAGCAACGATTGTTAGTTACGTTTGGTGCTGAAGATGTGCTAGTGTCCATGTTGTCTGGTGCCCATGCCACTTCTCTACTCACTAGTCCAGTATCATGTGATCACACGATGTCATAAGAGATCACCTTACATATGATGTCATAAGAGGTCATAAGAGATCACCTTACCGGACATATTAGAAGCTCCTGCAGTGTCTGTTGTGGTAGTCTGTGTGTGGCTTCCAAACAAACCATGTCCTTAAGAGGGTAGTGTCATCAGTGTAAGTCTGGGGACTGGTCTAACATACCATTTTCTGTTGATTCCACAACTGCAGCTAGCTTTAGTCGGTCCAGTAGTTTCGGC